>PVLC010022653.1:0-26485 GCA_004027655.1 Graphiurus murinus
TTCAAAATAAAGAATAAAAAATAGGGCTTGGGGTGTAGCTCGGAGGTAGAATGCCCCTGAGTTCAATCCCCAGTACGCAAAAAAAAAAAAAAAAAAAAATAGGGTTGGGCCGGGTGTGGTGGCGCATACTTGTAATCCAGCATTTGGGAGGATGAGACCAGAGGATCAGGGTTCGAGGCCAGCCTCAGCTACCTAGTGAGGCACTCCACAACTTAGACCCAGTTTCAAAATAAAGAATAAAAAATAGGGCTGGGGGAGCCGGGCGTGGTGGCACACGCTTGTAATCCCAGCATTCGGGAGGCTGAGACCGGAGGATCTGGGTTCACGGCCAGCCTCAGCTACCTAGTGAGGCACTCCGCAACTTAGTGAGACTCGGTTTCAAAATAAAGAATGAAAAATAGGGCTGGGGGTATAGATCGGAGGTAGAATGCCCCTGAGTTCAATCCCCAGTACCGCAAAAAAAAAAAAAAAAAAAAAAAAAATAGGGCTGGGGGTACAGCTTGGAGGTACAATGCCCTTGAGTTCAATCCCCAGTACCGCAAACAAAACAAAACAAAAAAACACCAAAACAAAACAAAGAATAAAAAAATAGGGCTGGGGGCTGGGGCTGTAGCTCAGAAGTAGAATGTCCCCAGGTTTCATCCCCAGTACCGAGAAAAAAAAATAGGACTGGGGGTGGAGCTCGGAGGTAGAATGCCCCTGAGTTCAATCCCTAATACTGCAAAAAAAAACCCCAAAAAATCCCAACCCTCCAGGCCTGCTACCATCATGAATCCAGAGCCCAACAATTTCCAGCAGTTAATTGACATTTTCTGAATCTTCTTACAATCTGTACTGACAAGCTGGATGTGGTGGCGCACGATTGTAATCCCAGCATTTGGGAGGCTGAGACTGGAGGATCCAGGTTCACGGCCAGCCTCAGCTACCTAGTGAGGCACTCCGCAACTTTGTGAGACCCTGTTTCAAAATAAAGAATTAAAAAAAAAAATAGGGCTGGGGGTATAGCTCAGAGGTAGAATGCCTCTGAGTTCAAGCCCCAGTACTGCAAAAAAAAAAAAAAAAAAAAAAAAAAAAAAAAAAAAAAAAAAAAAAAAAAAAAAAAAAAAAAAAAAAAAATCTGTGCTGACATGCTGAGGAAGCCCTCTACAGGTTCTTTTCTCTAGCAAGTGTTTCTACTCTGACTGGTTACAAGTTATCTAACTTTCTGACTAATTACAGATGAACCATGACAGAGGACTTCAGCTGAGAACTTATCTAAATAAATTGACTTTATGCACAATCCAGCCAACCACATTCCAAATCCAGGAAAGCAAAGTGTTGGCTTAGTTGGGTATGGTGGAACACACCTGTAGTCCCAGTACCAGGGAGGCAGAGACAGGAGGATTGCAGGTTCAAGGCCAGCCTCAGCAATTTAGCAAGGTCCTCAGCAACTTTGAGACCCTGTTTAAACAAACAAACAAAAAAGGCTGGGTAGGGGTGCAGCTCAGAGGTAGAATGCCTTGGGTTCAATCCCCAATTATCCCCACCCCAACGTACACACACATTTGAGGACTCTGTCATAAGTCTGTGAGTTTTCCCTTAAGCCTATCATCCCAAAGCAGAGCACTGTGGCCCTTAAAGGGAAGTACATCAGACTGCTTAAAACACTTTCCAGGTCATTGCACAAATTCTAAGTCTTCTTAGGGTGGTTCTACTGGTGGTGGTGGTAGTGGTGGTGTGTGTATGTGTGTTACAACGCAGACCTAAAGATGACTGGTTAGAGGAGCAAACCTTCCTTCTCTACACTCCCTACCCCCAATGTAGCTGGAAAACTCTCAGGTGGCCTGGAAGAGTTAAGCAAGGGAGGAAAACACACAGAGGGAAGCCCTTAATCTGAACTTTTTACTCCTAATTATTCAGATCTGCAAACCATCCAACACTGAGAAAGAGAGAAACCAATCCATTGTCACAGCTCCACCGTGGGACAATAATGTAGATGCTGAAGGGAGGACAGGACACTCAAGGCTCCTTGTGTGCCCAACCTGTTAAGTTCCTCCCAAGAGAACAGAAGGGTCTCTTTTCAAAATCACTGAGGAGCCTCCTCATTCTTCTTGGTGAACTTTGAGCAAGCTCCTCAGTTGGCAGGGAGTGGAGGGTGGAGCACAGTTGTTATAAGTCTTTGGCCCTCCACTTCTACATCCCTGCCTGGCAGGGTGAGTCTCTGAAGCAGTGCTGACTGAAATCCTCAACATGACAAGGGATGGGCTGGGCTGGCCCAATGGGATGATTCCTGTAACTCAGAACCTAAGGGCATAGAGCTCTCACAGGGAAAAGATAAGGCCTGAGTCCCTCTGGGCCTCAGCTCTGGGGAGTCACATTGTGGAGCACCAGTGCCAGAAAGGCCAAGCCCTCAACATCCCTCTTCCCTGCACAGGTCCAGGCTTGCTGCCATCATGAAGAACCCAATACTGTATTACTAACAGGACCCACCTCCTACCATTCTCCAACCTCCTAAAGACAGAGCCATGAACCCCCTGATGAGCTATGACGGGAGCAGTGCATGAAGGGAGCAGGCACAGAAGGTTCAACCAGAAACCCTGTGCCTTCAAATTTCTTCCTTTTGCAGAGGTAAAAATTAGAGTGACTCTCAGAAGCATACTGAAAGTCCTTCGAGCTTGGCTCAAATGTCACCCTCTAGCCCTATTTATCATTACTACCTCACTACATATATTCCCTATTTCCCTTCACCACCACTGCTTATACTTTTTTTCCAAAACACACATCAACTTTTAATATTCTATATAATTTACTTTGGGGGAAGTGTCTATCTTTACCTAGATTGTCAGTTCTGTGAAGATGGCATTTTCACTGTTTTGTTTACTGTTAAGTCCACAGAGCCTAAAAGAGCCAGTAAGTATTTGTGAAAGAGTGAATAAAGCTTTTAAGTTACTAGCTGCAAGATCTTGAAGCTCTGACTACAGAGAAACCTCCTGAGTAGCAGATCTGTGAATTAGGGCCTTACGCACAGGTCCATGGTTCTCCCACACTTTTGGCATTTTGTACAACACACTGCTGCCCAAGGGTAATATGGTAGTAAAAAGAGCAAGAGCACTGGGGTCAGGACAGGCATGGTGGCACACACCTGTGATCCCAGCATTTGGGAGGCTGAGACAGGAGGATTGCAGATTCAAGGCCAGCCTCAGCAACTTAGTGAGACCTTGTTTCAAAACAACAACAAAAAAGCCGGACATGGTGGCACACACCACATACTTGGGAGGCTGAGACAGGAGGATCAGAGGTTTGAATCCATTCTCAGCAACTCTGTGAGGCTCTCAGTAGCTTGATGAGACCCTATTTCCAAATAAAAAATAAAATGGGCTGGGAGGTATAGCTCGGAGGTAGAATGCTCCTGGGTTCAATTCCCAGTATCACAAAACAAAGGAAGGGAAGGGAAGGGGAGGAAAGAAAAGAAGGAAGGAAGGATGGAAAAGGAAGGGTGGCTTGGAGATAGAATCCCCTTGTGTTCCATCAGAAAGGAGGAGGAGGAGGCAGGGTGTGGTGGCACATGCTTATAATCCCAGTACTTGGGAAGCTGAGACAGGAGGATTGCAAGTTTGAAGTCAGCCTCAACAATTCAATGAGGCTTAGTGAGACCTTGTTTCCAAATAAAAAATAAAATAGGTCTGGGGTTGTATCCCAGAGGTAAAATGCCCCTGGGTTCCATCCCTAGCACTACACATACACATACACACACAGAAGAAAGAAAAAAAAAAAGAGGAGGATAAGGAGGAGGAGGAAGGAAGATGATCAGCAACACCACCACCACCACCACCACCACCACCACCACCACCACCACCACCACCACCACCACCAGGGTCAGAAAGACCTGTCTGCTAACACTGTGATCTTGGACATGTTCCTTCACTTCTCTGAACCTTAATTTCTTCATCTATAAAAACAAATAATAGCCGGGCGTGGTGGCGCAGGCTTGTAATCCCAGCATTTGGGAGGCTGAGACCGGAGGATCCGGGTTCGAGGCCAGCCTCAGCTACCTAGTGAGGCACTCCGCAACTTAGTGAGACTCTGTTTCAAAATAAAGAATAAAAAATAGGGCTGGAGGTGTAGCTCGGAGATAGAATGCTCCTGAGTTCAATCCCCAGTACCGCAAAAAAAAAAAAAAAAAAAAGGAAAGGGCTAGCAATTGCAATATTAAGCCCAAGGGGGTTAGCAATTGCAATATTAAACCCAGGGGGTTAGCAATTGCAATATTAAGCCCAACTAGGGCATCCCATACAGGTCTTGCTGGATACTAGTGAGTCACTAGGGTCATTCACATGTGGAATTATAGACTATCCCTCCAATTTTTTTTTTTTGGTGGTGCTGAGGATTGAAGCCAGGAGTATTCTACCTCCAAGCTACACCCAGACCTATTTTATTTTTTACTTTGAAACAAGGTCTCACTAGGTTGATGAGAATCTCACTATTTGCTGAGGCTGTCCTTGAACCTGTCTCAGCCTCCCAAGTACTGGGATTACAGGCATGTGCCATCACACCTGGTTTAGACTATCCCTCCAAAGTAACTTCCAAAGGAGAAATCTTATAGCTTTAATTATTCTAAGAGATAACAAAACTAGCATGTTTACTAGGGAAACTCTAGTTGTGGTTCTCTTTATAGATACTTGGAATCCAATGCCTTCCAAATAAATAACTTCTTGGGCCAGGCCATGAGACCCATTGGCATCTGTTTCTGGGATACATTGTGTGTGTGCGGTACTAGGGATTGAACCTGGGGGCATTCCACCTCTGAGCTACACCCCCAGCCCTATTTTATTTATATTTTGAAACAGGGTCTCACTAGGCTGATGAGAGTCTCACTACTTGCTGAGGCTGTCCTCAAACCTGTGATCCTCCCGTCTCAGCCTCCCAAGTACTGGGATTACAGGCATGCACCACCTTGCCCAGCTGACACTGTTTCTTGATCCTCTCTTCAAAGACATGAGAGAAGACTGAGTACTAATAACTCCATGCATTACATGCCCAGTGGAATAAGACTATTAGTATGCTTTGCTCTGCCCAGAGGAATTTAAACATATTCCTTTCCTTGAGAAGAGGTGAATCTCTGTGACCTATGAGTTACATGCCAGGACAAAATGGCAGTGAGCCCCCTCTTTCTCATTCATTGTGGTCTAGCTCCTATAACAAGTGAATTGATTCCTTATTTCCTTAGGATTTTTGCACTTGATATTTCCATCTGGAACACTCTGGTGTCAAATCTCACATGCTACTTCCTCCTTGTCATTGAGGTATCAGCTCACTGAGCTCTGACCACCCAATCTTAAGGTAGCCCCCTCTACTGCTCCCAGTTGTTCCCTTACTCTCTTTTCATCACTGTTTTATTTTTCTTACCCATACCATGATCTGATATTACTTAGATCACTTGTTTGCATGCTTATTGTCTGCTCACTTTTCTTTTGAAAAATTGAGCAGAATTGGGGATTGAACTCAGGGGCATTCTACCTCCGAGCTACACCCCCAGCCCTATTTTTTATCCTTTATTTTGAAACAGGGTCTCACTAAGTTGTGGAGTGCCTCACTAGGTAGCTGAGGCTGGCCACAAACCTGGATCCTCTGGTCTCAGCCTCCCAAATGCTGGGATTACAAGTGTGCGCCACCACGCCCGGCTCTGCTCACCTTTCTTGAACCTAAACCCCTAGAAGTGGTGACCTTGTCTGTTCTACTCACTGCTCTATCCCCAATGTCTGCCCCAGAGCAGGTTTTAAACAAATATCTGCTAAAAGAATGAATGAATATATCGATGATAAGCTGTTGTGGGAAGAACTAAGGAGTCTTGGTTTCCACTGTGACAAATATAGGGAAGCAAGAAGGAAAGGCACCAAGGGCACTGATGGCTGAGTGTGCCCTTGTATATGACTCCATTAGGGCACCAAGTTCAAGCACCCTCCTCTCAGGCCCACCTGGTCACTCCATGGTCCCACATACTCCCTAGCAAACACACACACGGGGCTTGCCTCAAGTAAGAAGGGAGCTCATCTGTCACTAGAATACAGCTTAGGAGGAGATTCTGTCACTTCACACCCTATTCAGTGGGTTGAAGCTGAGATCTCAGCATAAATTTCAACATGGACTGAGTAGAGAGAGGGCCTTCTTAGAAAAGGTGCTTCCTTCTCTCTGCGTAGAGCAGTCAAGTGGCCTCCTCTGAGATGTTGGATAGGCCTAGCCACCTTGCTAAGCCACTTCCCACTCCAATGGTCAAGGAGCAGCTCTACCCAGAGCACTCACCCAGGTTACTCTGGC
Organism: Graphiurus murinus; assembly: GCA_004027655.1. Classification (NCBI taxonomy): domain Eukaryota; kingdom Metazoa; phylum Chordata; class Mammalia; order Rodentia; family Gliridae; genus Graphiurus; species Graphiurus murinus. The sequence continues at coordinate 6,295 of PVLC010022653.1, forward strand.
AATGGGGGACCAAGAAACCCATTCTCAGGGCTGACTGGCTCCAAAGTGGCAACAGAGGCTGTGAAACTAGCTAGGAAAAAGTCCCAACTCAACTAAGATTGTTCAACTAAGCTAACTCCCTCAAAGAGGCTGTCTGGGGATCAGCCTGGAATCCTAGGGTGAGGAGACTTAAAAAAGTGTGACAGGTAGCCAGGTGCATGCTTTAATTTCAGTACTTGGGAGACTGAAACCGGAGGATCGCAGATTCGAAGTCAGCCTCAGCAACTTAGTGAGGCTTTCAGCAATTTAGTGAGACCCTGTTTCCAGATAAAAAATAAAATGGGGCTAGGGGTGTAGCCCAAAAGTAGAAGGCCCCTGGGTTGCATCCCTAGTAACACACACACACACACACACACACACACACACACACACACACACACAGAGTGTGATAGGTGAGGGTGAGCTTACTATGGGGTAAATGATAGCAAAGGAAGAGCTCTGGAGAAGAGAAGCAGGAGCCACTAAAACTGAGGGGTCTCTGTCCAGAGGTTCTACACTCAGCCTGGAGTTCCAGCCCATACTTTGCCTGATGCACACTGCACACCCTCCTTCCTTGTGCTGTTTCATTTCCTCTCAGAAAATTTTGTTGATATTTGCCTCTAGGCCTCTGGGAGAATTTTCTGAGTTTTGTTTCCCTTCTTGTTTCTAGGATACCTGAGCTGGCTCCTAGAGCAACAAGCACAGCAGGAATAAGAGTGGGGGTTGGGATGATATTAGGAGTACTACATATAGGAAGAGAAGGAAGAGGAGGGAGGGAAAGAGCCAGGTTGGGTTCACATATACTATGGTGGTACCCAGACATTCCAGAAGCACACCAGGAAGCTTTGAACAAAGCAAAACTAAAACATCCAGAAAGAAGCCATTTATAAAGAGAAAAACTGATGTTTCTTTGAACTGAAGAAATCCAAAGGTCAGAGAAGAAATAGATCAGGGGTACTGTCCAGGGCTGGCCCAAGCTAAACACACTCAGGAAACCTACTAGAGGTTACAGCAGGGAAGCCTGCATACAACATCTGAAAGGATAATGGCTCCCAGGCATGTGCACTGGGTGGGGACCTGCCCATAAACATAAGCACACACTCTTAAAGGTACCAGGCCCTGGGGTCCAGGAGTGTATGTGGAAGAGGGAGGGGGCAGGGTTCCATACTCCCAAGTGCAGGGAGGGACACAGGGCTCAGCACACACCAGAGAACCACCTCAACCACCCCAGGCCTTTCCTGCCCCAGCACTACCTCCAACAAGAAGGAACCTGGCTTTCCCAAGCAGAGGCAAGAACCAGTGGAATTCCCCTGAGGCAGGCTGCACAGGGTTATTCAGCAACAAAGGTCTTTCATCAGGGTGCCTGTGAAGGGGGGAAGGAGGCCAGCCAGCCTCTTGTAGGCAGAGCCAGTGCAGCTCCCATGGTGCCCCCACAACAAATACCAAACACCAGAGGGACCCCAGAACCCAGGGCAGAAGCCTCCCCAGCACAACTGAGCTGCCTATAAATTAGGCTCTTCTCATTAAAATGGCAGCTGGATAGCTTAGGAGAAGCAGCTTTGAAAAATAATCAGAAAGTCTGGTCTTCCCCAATTTCATATCATTTTGAGTCAGAGCTCAACAGTCAAGGCTACTTGGATTGGAACCCAATACAGACACTAGTTATGTGACACTGAGCAAATTGCTTCACCTCCTTGAATGTTTCCTCTTCTAAAATGTGGGGTGAAGCCGGGAATAATGGCTCATGCTTGTGATCTTAGTACTTAGGAGGCTGAGACAGGAGGATCGAAGGTTAAAGGACAGCTTCAGCAGTTTGATGAGGCCCTCAGCAACCTAGTGAGATCCTGTTTCCAAATAAGAAATAAAACCAGTCTGGGGTGTATCTCAGAAGTAGAATGCCTCTGGGTTCAATTCCCAGTACCACACACACACACACACACAAAAACTGTGGTGGAGGTAATAGTACCAAAAGGTTGGTGATAATAGTACCACAGCTCTGAGTATTAAGTAGTTCATGTAAAGTACCTAAAAAGTACCTGGTCCAGAACCTGGTCCAAAGTAAATAAAAATGACAAGATGATGAAACTAAACAAATCATGTATCTGGTATAAAAAACTATACATGTTGCTAGGGAAATTACATTGGGGAAGTAGGTATTCCAAAGTTGATAGTGGGGTAAGAAGAGTAGGTCCTTTTTATTTTTATGTTCCTGTAACCATCAACAAGAGACAGAGGCTAAAAGAAAGAACCACAGGCAGGAAGGTCCCCAATCCCCAAAGAAACACTTCAGCAAAAGCTCAAGAAAGCATGGTTGGGGGTTTCTCATTTGAAGGAGCAGAGGAATAAAAAGTCAGCAAGGGAAAGAATATCAGCCCAGTCCCTACTTCTCTTCCATGGCATTGACATATCTTAATGTGTCTAAAACAGATGAAGAGTAATATCAGCATTATTCATAATAGCTAAGGAGTGAAAATAAGCCAAATGTCCATCAATTACAGCACAGATAAAATGTGATATATCCATATAATGGATTATTATTCAGCCATAAAAAGGAAATGGAATACTGTCAATACTACGACATGAAGGAAACTTGAAAACATTGGAAGTGAAAGAAGCCAGTCACAAAAAGCCAAATATTATATGATTCCATTTATATGAAATATCCAAAATAGGCAAATCTATGGAGACAAAAAGTAGATTAGTGGTTGCCTAAGGCTATTTGAAAGGAGGTATTAAGAATGACTGCCAACAGGTATGGAGTTTCTTTTTCTTTTTTTTCTTATTTATTATTATTATTTAGTCCTGGGGATTGAATCCAGGAGCATTCTACCTCTGAGCTATATCCCCTTTTTTTTAAAGTTTTGAAACAGGATATCACTAAATTGCTGAAGGTCTCACCAAGTTCTTGAGGCTGGCCTCAAACGTGCAATCTTCCTGTCTCAGTCTTTCAAGTATTAGAGTTACAGGTGTGTGCTACCATATCTGGTTCTTATTTATTTATTATTAAGACAAAGTCTCACTATGTTTCCCAGGCTAGCCTCAAACCCCTAGGTTCAAGTGATCCTCCTGTGTCAGTCTCCCAAGTAGGTGGGACTACAGGCATATGCCACAGCACTTAGCTATTGTAGTTTCTTGTCTTTTTAATTTTTTCCCCTTTTTTGTGGTATTAGGGATTTAACCTAGAGGCAGTCTACCTCCAAGCTATACCCCCAACCCTTTTGACTTTTTATTTTGAAACAAGGTCTCACTAGGTTGATGAGAGTCTCACTACTTGCTAAGGCTGTCCTCAAATCTGCGATCCTCCTGTCTCAGCCTCCCAAGTACAGGAATTACAGGTGTGTGCCACTGTACCCGACTTTGGAGTTTTTTTTATGGCAATAAGAATGTTCTAAAATTGATTGTGGTGATGGCTGCACAATTCTGTGAAAATACTTAAACATTTTTAAATGAGTATTTTGTTTATTTATTGTAGTTCTGGGGATCAAAACCAGCGCCTTGCACATGTTAGGCAAGCACTCTACCAAGTTACATCCCCACCCCTGAATTGTGAATATTTTAAATGTATAGTATCACATCTCAAGAAAGCTCAGTTTTGTGTGTGTGTGTGTGTGTGTGTGTGTGTGTGTGTGTGTGTGTACGCACATGTGTGGGCACACGAGATACTGGGGACTGAACCCACAGCAGTTCTACACTCCTAGCCCTTTTCTTTTCTTTTCTTTTCTTTTGCGGTACTGGAGATTGAACCCAGGGGCATTCTACCTCCAAGCTATACCCCCAGCCCTATTTTTTATTCTTTATTTTTCTTTAAATTTTTTTCTTTTTCTTTTTTTGCAGTACTGGGGACTGAACTCAGGGATGTTCTACCTCCGAGCTATACCCCCAGCCCTATTTTTTATTCTTTTTTTTTTTTTTTTTTTGCGGTACTGGGGGTTGAACTCAGGGGCATTCTACCTCTGAGCTACACCCCCAGCCCTATTTTTTATTCTTTATTTTGAAACTGAGTCTCACTAAGTTGTGGATTGCCTCACTAGGTAGCTGAGGCTGGCCGCAAACCCGGATCCTCTGGTCTCAGCCTCCCAAATGCTGGGATTACAAGCGTGCGCCACCACGCCCGGCTATTTTTTATTCTTTATTTTGAAACACGGTCTCACTAAGTTGCGGAATGCCTCACTAGGTAGCTGAGGCTGGGTGTGAACCCAGATCCTCTGGTCTCAGTCTCCCAAATGCTGGGATTACAAGCGTGTGCCACCACGCCCGGCTCTTTATTTTTTTATTTTGAAGCAGGGTCTCACTAAGTTTCGGAGGGCCTCACTAAGTAGCTGAGGCTGGCCTCGAACCTGGATCCTCCAGTCTCAGCTTCCCAAGTACTGGTATTACAAGTGTGCGCCACCATGCCCGGCTCCTTTTCATTTTTTATTCTGAAACAGGGTCTTGCTAAGTCACAGAACGCTGGCCACAAACCTGCAATCTTCCTGTCTTAACCTCCCAAGCACTGGGATTACTATGCCCACCTTAATAAAGCAGTTTTTAACAATGACTAGAAGGTAGTTATTGAAGATAGTGCTGGGACTGTGTATAATAATAAAGTATGAATTTGTATGTGTAGGCGGGTAGATGGGATGGATGGCCAAAAAACAGGATAGGACAGCAACAAGGAAAATACCTAACAAAGAGCTTTTACCTAACCCTGTATCTCCTTTACAGATGATATTAAAACATTAACCCAAATATGTCTCCCAGAAGATATCAGAAAACTCCTACCCACTCCAACTGGTCTAGCATGGCTATAAAACCCCATACAACAATATCTCTTCTAAGGCACTTACCCAGCTGGGTAGGCAACTAAACCTGATCGAGGATCACACGCAAGTCCTCTGCCTCCGGATACTGTTATTCCCAGTACCTTTTCCAAGGTCACCTGTTAGAGCAAGATCGAAAGTGACATGTTATAGACAGAGTGGTTTTGGGAAGGAGGTGCTGAAGGTACCTAGAGCTATCCTGCAGCACTACTTTCCTGATGCACTTCTCTTCAGGAGAATAGGGCTGACTTCTCCAGGCTCTGATCTAGTCATAGGCTTTTGAGCATAAAAGAAAATGCCAATGCACATCACATTTAGCAGGGATCAGTCTGCTGGTATCATGGGAAAGGAAATCATCTGGTTAAAGCATAGCTCATGACCAAAGAGGAACAAGAATTCCCCCAGTCCAGGAGGGCACCATTTACAAGCTAAGACCATGATCTTGGGTCTATGAGACTCAGAGGAAGTCACTGACTTACATGCCCTGGCAGGCATGAAGGATAGGCCATTGTGATCTACCAAGAGCCAAAAGAATATTAAGTATCAAGCTGGGCATGGTGGCACACACTTGTAATCCCAGCATTCGGGAGACTGAGACCCTCAGCTACTTAGTGAGGCACTCCGCAACTTAGTGAGACCCTGTTTCAAAATAAAGAATAAAAAATAGGACTGGGGGTATAGCTCAGAGGTAGAATGCCCCTGAGTTCAATCCCCTGTACTCAAAAAAAAAAAAAAAAAAAAAAAAAGAAGAAAGAATATTAAGTATCAATTAGGTGACTCATAATACCTCTGACCTTTGCATTCCAGCACATTTTTCACCTCCATCAGATGTTCCTATCTCCCAAATGTCTGCCAGTTCATACAGACTTTGAGCCCCAGAGGCAGAAATATGGCTTAATGCTGTGTTCTGCAAAGCAAAGATGCTCAGGGCACTCTAATTATTATAATTAAGCCACGACTCCCACAGAGATGAAAGGGAAACATGTATAAAATGCTCAGAGATTCTGAGAGGACATGGCCACAAGAGACATGAGACATTCATTACTCTCACCATTAGTATTGTCCCACATTATCTGTAGCCCCGAAGACCCACACTGGACTAACCTCAAATTAGTTCCTCAATGGTCTTTTTTTTTTTTTTTTTTTAAATTGGTTCATTGTAATCATACATCTTTGTTAGGTACAAGCTAGTAAAGGCATACATGCACACATCCCCAATCTCCGCCCACTCCCTCCCCTTCCCTCCTTCTCAGGTTCAGTTTAGTGATTGCCTCATTAGTCTTTTTGCTGGCTGATGCCATGTGAGATTCAGACTGTCCTGAAACTTCTTGCTTATCAATCCGCCCACCTTCTGCTACATAATGTCTTGCTGATCACTCCATAGTCTCCTCCAGTACTGTCTGCACTTCCTACACCAGCCTCCCTAGGGATGTCCTTGGTCTCCCTTGGCTCAGAGAGAGGAGCTTCTGATAAAGCTGATATGAAAACTTGACCTTGAGGAGTCTTGCCCTAGGAGAGCAATGTGAATCAGAAACATGTAGGAGGTTTTCTTACTTGTGGCAGGGTGGAGTCTCCTAATTCAGGTCAGTTTCTAGAGAGAGGTAGCCCAGAATCAATTAGGATAAATTTAGGATCCCTCCTTCTCTCTTATGATTCCAATAGGAGAACTGAAAGCTGAAAGTACTCTTCCAAGGACCATTTTAGTTTGAAAAAAAAAAAAAAAAAAAAGCCCTGTGATAGCCAAATTCTAAAATAAAATACGTCTCCTAGGATGAAACAGTTAAAACCTATTCCCCAGAAAGGTCCCCAAGAGTCTTCTTGGAGATATGAACCAGGAACTTTAACCTGTGTTGATTCACTGGTAGAGGTGGTTTCATTATAGTGTACAACTCACAGCCTCCTGGCAAGCACCAAACTTGTCAGTTACCCTTAGGTCCAGTTGAGGCACGAAATCTAATTTGGAATAAACTACCTTTAGCCAATCCTAGAGATTATTTACTTACTTATTTTGTGGTACGAGGGATTCAACCCAAGGGCATTCTACCTCCAAACTATATCCCCCCCCTTTTTGGGGGGGGTACTGGGGATTGAACTCAGGGGCATTCTACCTCTGAGCTAACCCCCAGCCTTATTTTTTTTTTAATTCTTTATTTTGAAACAGGGTCTCACTAAGTTGCAGAGGGCCTCACTAAGTAACTGAGGCTGGCCGAGAATCCGGACCCTCCGGTCTCAGCCTCCCAAATGCTGGGATTACAAGCGTGCACCACCACCGCCCGGCATCCCAGCCCTTTTTAATTTTTTGTTTTGAAACAAGGTCTTGCTAGGTTGCTGAGAGACTCACTGGGCTGAAGCTTTCCTTGAACATGGTGTGTGCCACCATGACTGGCCAATCTTAGACATTCTTGATGGTTTCCTCTAATTTTTGTTTATTTGTTCGATGTTGTTACTGGGGATTGAAACCAAGATACTCTACCACTGAGCTACTTCCAAGGCCTTTTTTATTTTAAGACAGGGTCTCAATAAATTGCCAATGCTGGCCTTGAACTTGATCCTCCTGCATTCGCCTCCCAAGTAGCTGTGATTACAAGAGTGTGCCACCATGCTCGGCAGTTTGCCCTAATTTATGCCTCTTTCCACTCTTTCTTCAGCTTAATGATCCCCCTGGCACCTGGTCACCTGGCACTAACAGAACTCAAAATCATTCTGGAGAAGTCTGGAGGATATTCATCTTGGTACTGTACCTTTAATTATCCCAGGAGGAGGGTTACTCAGGAACATTTCTGCTGTACCTACTGCTTAGTGCAGAGAAGAGAGAAAGGAGCCTGAAGCCAGCATGACCCACATAGATGGCAGGTCACAAAATCAACTGCAATTAGCCAAGCGTGGTGGCACACCCTTGTAATCCCAGTACTTGGGAGGCTGAGACAGGAGGATTGCAGGTTCATGGCCAGCCTCAGCTACTTAGTGAGGCCCTCCGCTACCCAGTGAGACCCTGTTTCAAAATAAAGAATAAAAAATAGGGCTAGAGGTGTAGCTCAGAGGTAGAATGCCTCTGGCTTCAATCCCCAGTGCTGAAAAAAAAAAAAAAAAAAAAAATCAAGCAGTGAGTTAAAAGCTACGTAACTCCTATTGTCTTCTAGTTAATCTGATTTAAGGCAAATCCTTTGGATTCAAATCTGCATCAATCCCTTCCCTCTTTATGCTTCAGCCTTGATGCTAAAGAATCAGAACAAGTTTGCTGGTTCTCAGCTGCCATTCCTTTTGATGGGAATTTGGACAAGTGTTTTATAGGTAGATAACCCAGTTCCATAGAGAATTTATTGAGAAACTAGTTTGTACTTTTCAATGGAAGTCTAAAGTAAGGAGATAGCTGGGTGTGGTGGCATATACTTGTAATCCCAGTACTTGGGAGGCTGACAGGAGGATCACAGGTTCAGGGTCAGCCTCAGCTACTTAGTGAGGCCCTCCGCAACTTAGTGAGACCCTGTTTCAAAATAAAGATAAAAAATAGGGCTGGGGGAGCCGGGCGTGGTGGCGCACGCTTGTAATCCCAGCATTCGGGAGGCTGAGACCGGAGGATCTGGGTTCGCGGCCAGCCTCAGCTACCTAGTGAGGCACTCCACAACTTAGTGAGACTCGGTTTCCAAATAAAGAATAAAAAATAGGGCTGGGGGTATAGCTCAGAGGTAGAATGCCCCTGAGTTCAACTCCCAGTACCACAAAAAAAAAAAAAAAAAAAAAAAAAATAGGGCTGGGGGTATAACTCGGAGGTAGAATGCCCATGGGTTCAATCCCCAATGCCACAAAAAGAAAAAGAAAAATACATATTCCTTTCTGTGAAGCAGGGAATCTTGCTTCCAGGTCTGTCTGTTCCAACCAGCACTTGACACTTAGTGAGTGCTTTCTTTAGCTAGGCATGGTGGCATGTGCCTGTAATCCTAGTACTTGGGAGGCTGAGACAGGAGGATAGCAGGTTTGAGGTCAGCCTCAGCAAGTAGTGAGATTTTCATCAACCTAGAGAGACCTTGTTTCCAAACAAAAAAATAAAACAGGACTGGGATGTAGCCTAGAGGCAGAATGCCATAAATAAATAGAAATAAAAATAAAGGAAGGAGATGTGGGTTGCTCAGACTCTAAAGGCCAATGTTGACCAAACATTTTTTACATGACCCACAGTAAGAAACACACTTTAGATTATGACCCAGTTATACATACATACATACATGTATGTGTGTATATATACATAAATCTGAAATAAAAGTTTCACAAAATTTTATTGCATGTGAGGTAGTCTACTTTTGTTTTGATTTTGCGGTATTGGGGATTAAACCCAGGGGCATTCTACCTCTGAGCTACACCCCTAGTCCTATTTTTTTTATTTTTTATTTTGAAACGGTCTCACTAAGTTGTGGAGGTCCTCACTAAGTAGCCAAAGCTGGTTTTGAACCTGCAATCTTCCTTTTTTTAATCTTTCCCTTACTTGGTGCATTGTAATCACACAGCTTTGTTAGGTACAAGCTAGTATAGGTAAGGACATCCATGCCCACATTTTTCATTTAACCCTTCCCCAATTCCCACCCCACTCCCTCCTCCTCCCTCCTTCTCAAAGTCAGTTTAGTGATTGACTTTGATGTGTTCATGAAAGTACATCATGCTCATTAAGGTGTCTTCCCTCCCCCCATCACCTTCCATTAAGTCAAATTCTTGTTCACCTAAGGATTCTCCTTCCTCTGGAGTCCCTCATATGTCCCATTTTCTCCCTAGCTTCCACATATTAGGGAGAGCATCCGATTTTTAACTCTTTGTGACTGACTAATCTCACTTAACATAATGTTTTCCAGTTCCATCCATTTCCCTGCAAATAACATGATTTTGTTCTTCTTTATGGCTGAGTAAAATTCCATTGTGTACATATCCCATAGTTGTGTAATCCATTCATCTGTTGATGGACATCTTGGCTGGTTCCATAGTTTGGCAATTATAAACTGCAGCTATAAACATAGATACACATGCGTTAGTCTGATAGTTTGGTTTCCTGAACCTGCAATCTTCCTGTCTCAGCCTCCCAAGTACTGGAATTACAAGCATGTGCCACCATGCCAGGCTATGAGGTAGTCTAGTTTATTCCATTTAATTAAAAAATAATTCTATGGGAGACCACAACAGGAGGATCACAGGTTTAAGGATAGCCTCAGCAACTTAGCAAGAGCCTGTTTCAAAACAAAAAATAAAAGGGGTGGGATTGTAGCATAGAGGTGGAAAGCCCCTAGGTTCAATCCCCAGTATCACCCACCACCCCATAATAATAATAATTCTAGTTATGGTCTACTTTATTGATGTCATGACCTACCAATGGGCTGGAAGATCTAGTTTGGAAAACCTGCTACAGACCATTTCTCTCTGCCAGACTTGGGTAACAGGCTCTGGTCACTGGCACCGTTGTGTTCTTCAGTCATTTTCCTCTTAGGACTCTGCACAGTGAAACATACTTCCGGACTAGGAAACCCAACGGGCAGGAGTTTGGCTTCTTTTCAAAGGATTTATAGTTTTTTACTTTTTCTGGCTTTCTAAAGCAGCTTTGCAAACGGGAAAAAGGCAGTTTCCTTTGGCTCTATGGAGGGGAAGGAGCAGGAGGAAACATTCAAGGGCATCAGCTGGTTTTTATTTTATGTTCTTAACTCAAACCAGCTTCCTGTTTGCAGGGGGGTTTTGGGCTGAGCTCCACTTTCAAAGGATCTGAGAGTTCAGAGCTCCTGTGAAGCCTCCAATATCTAGGCTTATTTTGCAAGACTAACACAACAGGCTGTATAAATGGACTCTCTCCCTCTCTGATAACCTTCTCCCTCTCCTCTACCCTAGAAAATGGAGACACCCCCAGCAAATGACACAGGTGAAATACTGCCAAGTTCCATCAGTGGTGTGCAGGAGTTGCCTGTACCAGCTCATGAACACTGATTGTGTACAGCTTGGTGCACAGCTCTTCCCACATTCGGGGACAGTACACTGGTAGCCTTGAAATCACCACGATGGGAGAACTTACACCATGGAAATTAGCACAGGCTTCTCTTCCCCTCTCAGAGATCCTGTAAACATTTACCAGTGCACCACTGAGTTACTATCATCTCTCACTTGGAAGGTGACTATAACTCCCAAATGTTCTCTCTGCTCAGGTCTTGCCCATACAGTCTTTTCTCAGCATAGCAGGTCACAGTGATTCTTTCAAAATATAAATGAGATCATTTCATTACTCTGCTGAAACTCTCCAATGGCTTCCCATCTCCCATATGTCCAAATATTTGACCTAGATGTATAAGGCCCTAAATCACTCAGCCTCTGACTCTTTCTCTGATCTCCTTTCCTACCCTCTCCCCTCACTCACTCCACCCCAGCCACCCTAGCACCTTAAGCCGGCTCTAGTCTCCAGGCCTTTGATGTTAGCTATCCTGTGGACTAAACAGCTCTTCCCTCAGCTATCCACAGTTAATTCATTCAGGTCTTTGCTCAAAGGTCTTCTCAGAGAAGATTTTTCCAGACTAGTTTTACTGCCATCTTTCTATATCCAACTTATCCAGCTTTTATTTTTCTTCATAGTATACAGAACAAGGTAGTGATACTAATTTCATCTCTGTCCAGGTATTTACTGTCTTCCCCATAAGAATGGGAATTTCTCAAGGCCAGGCCCTAGGTTGCTATCCCTCCTGATGTATCCACAGCAGAGAGAGAGAGACAGAGAGACAGAAAGACAGAAAGACAGAGAGAGACTGTGTGTGTGTGTGTGTGTGTGTGTGTGTGTGTGTGTGTGTGTGTGTGTGTGTTACTGGGGATTGAATACAGGGGGCATCTTACTACCAAGCTACAACCACAGCCCTTTTGTTGTTGTTGTTGTTTTGAAACAGTCTTACTAGGTTGCTGAGTCTCGCCACATTGCTGAGGCTGTCTTCAAACCTGCGATCCTTCTCTTTCAACCTCCCAAGTATTGGGATTACAGGTGTATGCCACTGCACCTGGTTTATTTCCAGTATTTTGAACAGTGACTAGCAAATAATGGGCACTTAATACATACTTGAATAAATGAATGCGCCGGGTGTGGTGGCGCACGCTTGTAATCCCAGCATTTGGGAGGCTGAGACTGGAGGATCTAGGTTCTCGGACAGCCTCAGGTACCTAGGGAGGCATTCCATAACTTAGTGAGACCCTGTTTCAAAAATAAAAGAATTAAAAATAGGGCTGGGGCTGTAGCTCAGAGGTAGAATGCCCCGGAGTTCAATCTCCAGTACCGAAAAAAAAAATTAATTAATTAAATTAAATAAATGAATGCCTGGCAGAAGCTTCAGGAACAGTGAAAAACAGACATGAGCAAGCTCAGGAAAACTTCAGGTCAAAAGAGCTGCTCTCTACAAAGTATTTTTTTTTTTTTTTTTTTTTTTTTAGGTACTGGGGATTGAACTCAGGGGCATTCTACCTCCGAGCTACACCCCCAGCCCTATTCTTTATTCTTTATTTTGAAACTGGGTCTCACTAAGTTGCGGAGTGCCTCACTAGGTAGCTGAGGCTGGCCGCGAACCTGGATCCTCCGGTCTCAGCCTCCCGAATGCTGGGATTACAAGCGTGCGCCACCACGTCCGGCTCTACAAAGTATTTAAAACTGGTTAAGATAGAATGGCCGTACCCAGCTAAGAATAATCAACCAAAAGAGCTTAGTATTATAAGTAATATTTTGAAATAATTATCGATTATTTCATATGTCTTTACTATATGTCCCAAATACTGAAATATAAATGTTAAAAGGCAAAGAGAACATGCCAACAGTCCCAGCACTTGGGAGACTGAGACAGGAGGACCGTAGCTTTGAGGCCAGTCTCAGTACCTTAATGAGGTCTTCAGCAACTTAGTGAGACCCTGTTTCAAAATAAAAAAATAGCTGGGCATGGTGGCACATGCTTGTAATTCCAGTACTTGGGAGGCTGAGACAGGAAGATCACAGGTTTCAGGCCAGCCTCATCAATTTAGTGAGACCCTGTTTCAAACTAAAAAATGAATTAGGGCTGGGGATGTAGTTTCAGAGGTAGAATACTCCTGGATTCAATCCCCTGTTTCAAAATAAAGAATAAAACAGAAGCCTGGCATAGTGATGCACGCCTGTAATCCCAGTACTTGGGAGGCTGAGACAAGAGGATCACAGTTTAAAAATCAGACTCAGATCCAGGCGTGGTGGCACACACTTGTAATCCAAGTACTTGGGAGGCTGAGACAGGAGGATTGCAGGTTCAAAGCTAGCCCCTGCTAGCTGAGATCCTGTTTCAAAATAAAGAACAAAACAGAGCTGGGGGTGTAGCTCAGAGGTAGAATGCCCCTGGGCTTAGTCCCTAGTAATACACACATACACACACACACACACACACACACACACACACACACACACGTCTCAGCAATTTAGGCAAGACCCTCAACAACCTAGTGAGACCCTGCTTCAGAATAAAAAATAATCCAGGCGTGGTGGCACACCTTTGTAATCCCAGTACTTGGGAGGCTGAGACATGAGGATCAAAGGTTCACAGCCAGCCTCAGCTACTTAGGCTCTCAGTAACTTAGTGAGACCCTATTTCCAAATAAGAAATAAAATAGGTCTGGGATGTCGCCCAGGGGTAGAGTGCCTCTGGGATCCATTCAAGTACCACAAAATAAATAAATAAATAAATAAATTAAGTAAGTAAGTAAGTAAAGGCTGGGGGTGCCCCTGGATTCAATCCCCAGTACCATATACACACATAAAAGTAACAATAATAAGCCCATTACCCATTTTTATTAAAGATAACTATTTTCCCCAAAACATAAATAAGAAGAGTGACATTTTTGCCTATATGTATATTTTTTGGGGGACACTAGGGATTGAACCCAGGGGTGTTCAACCTCCAAACTATACCCTCAGCCCTTTTTTTATTTTAAACTTGAAATGGGGTCTCACTAAGTTGCCCAGCCTGGCCTCAAACCTACAATCCTCCAGTCTCAGCCTCCCAAGTACTGGGATTACACGTGTGCATCAACAGCACCCAGCTATATTTTTGCCAATATTTTGAATGTCTGGCTTAACAGAAGACAGCTGGATACTCATATCTGTATCTGCATTCAACAGTTATTATAGTTTAAGTATATGAAGAAAATCTGGTGTCATTTAGATATATAATTCAAAAAGAAAGGACACTGAAGACCCACTAAAAAGGTTTTGGAGATCCCAGGGGTTCTCAGACCACACTCTAGATATCCTTGACCTAGTCCCTTCTGAATACTACAGTATCTTTACACATAAGGAAGCAAGCCATCAGTGTGAGAGTTCTGGCCTCATTCATCATTCAATTGAGGAAGCGGAGAGGCTCTATGAGAAAATGTCTATCCTCAAAAGTTTTGAATGTGTTCCAAAGTTCTGACAGAAATTTTAGCTCTAGCTGGGTGAGGTGGTATACGCTTATAATCCCAGTACTAGGGAGGCTGAGACAGGAGGGTTGCAGGTTCGAGGACAGTCTCAGCCTGTAGTGAGACTCTCATCAACCCAGCAAGACCCTGTTTCCAAATAAAAAATAAAATAGGGCTGAGGGTGTAGCTCAGAGGTAGAATGCCCTCGGGTTCAATCCCCAGTGCCACAAAAAAAAAAAAAAAAAAAAAAAAAAAAAAAAAAAAAAAAAAAAAAAAAAAAAAAAAAAGAAAGAAAGAAAGAAAGAAAAAAAAAAAAAACTTCAGCTCTAAACCCTCAAGATCCAAATGCCAATAAAGTATCCCTGGAGATATCACAGGTTTATGGCTAGTGACTTGGGAAGAAACTGCTGCAGGCATCTGGCACCCTGATACATCCACAACCCTGGGATCACTGCTTCATGCACAAGCAAAACTCAGAACTAAGTAGAGAGCACCCATTCTGTACTCTACCATGATCTCTACCACACCCACATGGAGCCTAAAAGCTGGGAGAACTTCCATATCGTGACCCAGCTTTTGCTTTGCCAGGTGCAAAGTGCTGAGTTGAAGGAAAGCTTACACCAACCTGAAAGAGGTGTCATCTTTCCCCTGAAGCCAGGCTCCTGGAGGGCAGGATTACTACCAGGTATCCTGCAAGGGAAGGCTTGCATGCCCTCCACTCCTAGTATGAACTAGGCAGGGTAGTATTGTATCCTTGAAAGAAAGAAGGCAGGCAAAATTTCCCTTACTTTAATGAGATAAGGGGATAATTTCATAATAGCCTATTCCCAAGAGAGAAGGAAAGAATAAAGCCATGTGTTTAAGTGCTCTTTTGGCTCTCATTAAAACAGATGGAAAAAACAGGTGGGTTAGGACTACTATTCATTCATACTATATAGAACAGTATATATACTCCCAGCCCTATTTTTTATTCTTTTTTTTTTTGTGTGTGTGTGTGGTACTGGGGATTGAACTCAGGGTAATTCTACCTCCGAGCTACACCCCTAACCCTATTTTTTATTCTTTATTTTGAAACCAGGTCTCACTAAGTTGCGGAGTGCCTCACTAGGTAGCTGAGGGTGGCCGCGAACCCAGATCCTCTAGTCTCAGCCTCCCAAATGCTGGGATTACAAGTGTGCGCCACCACACCTGGCTCCTATTTTTTATTCTTTATTTTAAAACAGGGTCCCACTAAGTTGTGGAGTGCCTCACTAGGTAGCTGAGACTGGCTGAGAACCAGGATCCTCCAGTCTCAACCTCCCAAATGCTGGGATTACAAGGGTGCGCCACCACGCCCCGCTCCTATTTTTATTCTTTGAGACAGGGTCTCACTAAGTTGGGGAGGGCCTCACGAAGTAGTTGAGACTGGCTGCCAATCTGCCAATCTTCAATCCTTCTGTCTTGGCCTCCCAAGTACTGGGATTACAAGCGTGTGCCACACTTAAGCTATTTAGTGAGGCCCTCCACAACTTAGTGAGACCCTGTTTCAAAATAAAGTATAAAAAATAGGGCTGGGAGCCGGGCGTGGTGGTGCACGCTTGTAATCCCAGCATTTGGGAGGTTGAGACCAGAGGATCTGGGTTCGAGGCCAAGCCTCAGCTACCTAGTGAGGCACTCCACAACTTAGTGAGACCTGGTTTCAAAATAAAGAATAAAAAAATAGGGCTGGGGGTGTAGCTCAGAGGTAGAATGTCCTTGGGTTCCATCCCCAGTACCACCAAAAAAAAAAAAAAAAAAAAAAAAAAAAATAGGGCTGGGGGTGTAGCTCAGTAGAATGCCCCTAGGTACAATCCTCAGTACGGCAAAAAAAAAAAAACCAAAAAACAAAAATAAACAATTGTTTACCAAACGTAAACAAAGAAATATTTTTGAAGACAACAGAAATTACTTACTTCAAATTCAACAAGGTAAGCCGGGCATGGTGGCACACACTTGTAAATCCAGTACTTAGGAGGCTGAGACCAGAGCTACTTAGGCTCTCTGCAACTTAGTGAGACCATTTCAAAACTAAAGAATAAAAAATAGGGCTGGGGGTGGAGTTTGGAGGTAGAATGCCCCTGGGTTCAATCCCAATACTGAAAAAAAAAAAAATTCCCTGGAAATCCATGATCAGCTTGTTGAAAAAAAAAATTTTTTTTTTCGGTACTGGGAATTGAACTCAGGAGCATTCTACCTCCAAGCTACACCCCAGCCCTATTTTTTATTCTTTATTTTGAAACAGAGTCTCGCTAAGTTGCAGAGTGCCTCACTAGGTAGCTGAGGCTGGCAAGAACCTGGATCCTCCGGTCTCAGCCTCCCAAATGCTGGGATTACAAGCGTGCACCACCATGCCCAGCTTCAGGGAAATATTTTTATGTTATATTAATACTGAAAAAAAAGATTATACCAGATACATTTTCAATAACATTTGTATATAACTGCTTTAATAAAATAAATGCACAGATTTTATATTTTATTTATTTATTTTTGGTACTGGAGATTGAACTCAGAGGCATTCTACCTCCAAGCTACACCCCTCAGCCCAACTTTATTTCTTATTTGGAAATAGGGTCTCATTAGTTTGCTGAGAGCGTAAGGTGCCGAGGCTGGCTTTGCACCTGCGATCCTCCTATGTCAGTCTCTCAAGTACAGGGATTACAAGTGTGCAGCACCAGCTAAGTGTACAGATTTTAAACTTTAAACATTTTATATTTAATATGAAGCACACGTTTAAATTGGAGAGACCTTCACTTTTATTTTTTCTACATACAAAAATAACACAGGCTTGTTGTTTAAAATTCAAACATTACAGAAATATATAATGTAGATAATGAAAGTCCACCATAATCTACTATCCCTC
Source organism: Graphiurus murinus (assembly GCA_004027655.1). Taxonomy (NCBI): domain Eukaryota; kingdom Metazoa; phylum Chordata; class Mammalia; order Rodentia; family Gliridae; genus Graphiurus; species Graphiurus murinus. The sequence goes on from PVLC010022653.1 coordinate 23,401, forward strand.
CCTGAGATAACCAAAATTAACAATTTGGTATTTATAGCCTCACTTATTTATATGCATATCCTAACATATATATGTTTTAACAAAAATATAATCATTAATACAAAAAAAAAACTGTTAGCTTTTCTCCCCCATTTCTAATATCTTGTATATCCTTTTAACATCAATACAGACAGATTGACTTTTTTAACAGGTATAGGGAGTTTCATTTCATGGATGTATACCAATCCCCTAATGATAACTACTTGGATAACATCAAAGGTTTCACTATTATGAATAACACCAAAAAAATTCAGTTATATATAACTTTGTGCACTGTTTCTGCATAAAGTAAGACACCAGAATTACAACTGCTTGATAGACATGTATGAATATACACATTTTTTCTTCAAATGTATAGTACCAAATTGTCCAGAAGGTTCAACAAATGTTTGCTTTAATCAAGAGTGTAAGTTAGAAATGACTGCACCTACATCCCCACATCTTCACATTTGGTTTTTTTGTTTTGTTGTGGTGCTGGGGATCAAACCCAAGAGAATTCTACCTCTGAACTACACCCCCAGCCTTATTTTATTTTGAAGCAGGGCCTTGCTAAATTGCTGAGGCTGCCCTGGAAGCTGTGGTCCTCCTGTCTCAACCTCCCAAGAACTGGGATCCAGGGCATGCACCACCATGTCCAGCTTACACTCAGTTTTTTAAGCAAAAATTATTTAAATATTATATTTCACTCTGGTCACAACATTAGAAACTTAATGGGTTATAAAACTAACATGTTTTTATGCTACTTGTAAACTTTTAGACTAAAAGGAAACTACATTAATTTATTTCTCAATACAAATGAATTAGCTCCAAAAAGAGAAAAAATTATTTCTCTACCTGGAGAAGTTACCACTCTTAAAAAGCATGCTCATTACCCCAGTGTATTCTATTCTAGCAAAGAAAGTTAAGTCCCTAGACCCTTAGAGTTTACTGGTTTGACTTTTTTTTTTTTAATACCTAAAAAACACATATCTATAGCCATGAAATAAATTACACAGTAGTTAGTATCAATAAGAATATTTGTTAAGCTTTTCTTTTGGTCAGTAAAGTACTGTTGATGTAAATTAAATATTAGCAAAAAAAAAAAAAGGACTGAGGATAGGTCACAATGAAAAGCCATGCAGAGGTTCATTAAATGTTGGAGCAAAAGAACCTGTAAAAAGAACATCTCACAAACGGAAACTTGAAGGAATAGAATCTTGCCAACAAATTAGAAGAAAACTATTTGGCATTCTAGAAATCTATGGACCCTGATAATATTAGCAATTTCTCATAGCTGAAAGGTTATTTAGGCTTTACAATGTGCTTTCACATTCACTAAAGTTCACTTAAGCATCACCATAAGCCCTGGAAGGCATTAATAGTCCAATGTTATAAATAAGAGAGAAACCAGCTCCCTCAGTTGTGAGGAAACTGGCCCCAACTTTCCCCTATAACACATTCACAGTCACCCACACAGCCTGGTTACTCAAAGTGTGGCCCAAGGAAGGGCAGCCCAGGCACTACTTGGGAGCTTGATAGAAATGCAGTGTCTCAGGGTGGGCCTGAATCTGAATTGTCTTTTAACAATACCTCTGCCCCCTTCTCACCCCAGCCCCAGGGGTCTGCATATTAATTTTTGAGAAGCTCTGTTCACTAGCCAGTTCTGGGTTTGTTAGGCAACCCAGATAGTTGCTCTTAAGTGCCTCACATGAGAGACCAAAGCACCTGGGGAAGGAAGGGCATCATAGGCAGAAAGAACATGTTTAGAAAAGTCTGAGCAGATTATTATGTTTATGAAAACAATCATGGTGTACAGATGCTGCGCTCTCCCAAGTAGAAGCCAACCAATGAGTGTCAGGGTAACAGAGGAAGGCCTATCTGTCTGCCTGCTACAAGTTTAGTCCTGACAAGCAGCTGCTTGTTTTTCTCTAAGTCTGGAGCTGAGAGGTAGCATGGGTCAGGGTTTCTGAGCATGCTCCACCCTCTTTCATTCCAGGATCACAAACTGCCTGTGGGCTGCCTTCTATTCAATCCCTCTGCTGAGGACAAACTGGGGCAGTGCAGAGACAAAACCCTCACCTCCATCCTCATCCACCTTCATGACATACTTTAGAAGCTGCTGACACATTGCCAATGCTCTATTTCTTTTTAATTTTAGTTTTAATTAATTTATTTTTTGTGGTACTGGGGATTGAACCCAGGGGCATTCTACCTCCAAGCTACACCCCCAGCCCTATTTTTTTTTTTTTTATTCTTTATTTTTGAAACAGGGTCTCACTAAATTGCAGATGGCCTCACTAAGTAGCTGAGGCTGGCCACGAGCCAGCAATCCTCCAGTTTCAGCCTACCAAGTATTGGGATTATAAGTGCACACCACCACACCCAGCTTGCTCTATTTTTTTGTGTGTATGGTACTGGGGATTAAACCCAGGGCATTCTACCTCTGAGCTACACCCTTAGCCCTATTTTTTCATTTTGAAACAGGGTCTCACTAATTTGGTGAGAGTCTCACTACTTGCTAAGGCTGTCCTCAAATCTGCAATTCTCCTATCTCAGCCTTCCAAGTACTCGGATTACAGGCATGTGCCACCACACCATGCTATTTTTTTTTTAAACTTGAGTAGTGGTTACATAGGGGATCATTTTTAATCATTCACAATACAATATTATATTTCATAAACTTTCTTTTGTGTTACATTTACATTTTAAAGTTTTTTTAAGTGCCAGTACCTTTAAAGGAATTAACTTTAAAGGTGAACTTAAGGAGAAAAGGCCAGAAGCACCACTAAAGGAAAAAAAGATGTTTAAGACTGATGGGAGCCGGGCGTGGTGGCACACGCTTGTAATCCTAGTACTTGGGAGGCTGAGACAGGAGGATCACAGGTTCAAGGACAGCCTCAGGAAGTAGTGAGACTGTCATCAATGTAGTGAGACCCTGTTTCCAAGTAAGAAATAAAAAAAATAGGGCTGGGGGTATAGCTTGAAGGTAGGATGCCTCTGGGTTCAATCCCCAGTACCACAAAAAAAAAAAAAAAAAAAAAAAAAAAAAAAAAAAAAAAAAAAAAAA
>PVLC010022654.1:0-26496 GCA_004027655.1 Graphiurus murinus
ATACTGCATGAAATGTCTAACTCAGTCAGTTAAGCAAGACTTTTACCATAAGGAATTTGTTCATCTCAAATAATGTTATGTGTACACATGGAGGTATCACTACGAATCTCACTATCATGTGTGAGAGAGGGTGGGGATAGCAGGGAGAAAAGAAAGAAACATATTAGCCCCAGAAAAAAAGAATCAATATGGATCTAATCACACTGTGGACTAATTTTGAGAAAAATATAATTATCCTGTGAAAATTTTTCAATGGTGGTGCAGATCAGTATGCAGTATAGTGTGATAACTTGATGTTAGGAAGAGATGAAACAACTGTTGTAGTTGATTGGGTGCATATGTATTGAAGAGTAATGCCTGAATTTTTTTTCTAGGGATTCTGTTTATTATACTCACTTACATTAACTATTATTTTTTATTAACATGTAGTGAAATTTTCTTTACCTTTTAAACAAAGCAGGAATATGAGATAATCAAATATTTTTATATATTTATATATTCATATGACTAGAACTTAAATTTAGTTTATTAAATAAGTTTGTATTAATAGAAAAAATGTGAACATATTATTATATTTCTCATGTATTGTGTATAAAATGATCAAGTTTCAAGAATGACTAAGTTGAATACTTTTATTCATATTTCTGCAAACCATAAGTGCCGGGAGCCACCCTCATGGCTGTGGGGTCGGGGGTCCCTCGATTGGTGATTGGTGTGGAATGAGACAAGGTCGCGAGAATACGCTCACACCCCCAAATGAAGTGAAGAAGTGCATCTGTTTTTTTTTTTTTTTTTTTTTTTCAGTTGCAGATTTATACTATTTTTTTTACAGTAAGGCATATAGAACAGGAATTTTTACAGACTTGCTTTTCTAAAGGTTAATCACAACCAGTTAAGTTTACAACACGTATATAAAAAATATTTTCCATTAGTTAAAATCTTTACAATTTTGCTTAGCCCCTCTAAACAGTGTTCTGTCTTATCTAGGTAGTTAGCAGGTTTCAGGGAGACCAGGTAGTGGGGAGAGCAGGCAGCAGCAATTTAGATAAACTTGCAAAGCCTGTTTCTAGGCTAACGCTTATTGTCTTAAGGTACTGCTAAGAGATGAGTCTCTGTCAGGCCACATGTTTTTAAGAAGTTTTTCTTTATAATTAATTAAAAAGCAAAACCCAAAGCACTCATAATTTCCAGAATATAATACTTCAAAGTGGAAAATGCTTGCATTCCTTCTTTTGGAATCATCTGCCTTGCAGGACTCCAGCGGACCAAGCCTTGCTCAAGATCCAGCTATTAAGGTGCTGTCGCACATAGGCACTAATTCTTAAAATTTTTATTAATCTTGAACTTTTGTTGCTGTTAATTTATGCAATTATTAATCTAAATTTAGGTATTAAATTATTTAATTAAAATAGCATTTGATTAAAAAAATAGCATGTTTTTCAAAGACAAGAAATAAAACATATTAAACAAGAGAGCTAAAATTTTAAATTAAAATATGGCATACATCCTTAAAATCTCATCCCCAATTCGACTATATAGGAACTGCTTATTCTTCTCAAGATCCATAGAATATTTATTTAAAAAATAGCTTCATATTAGGCAAAAAAGTTAATACTTACTAAAAATGAAAAGAGTAGGCTGTATTATTTAACCATAATATACTACTTCTAAAAGCTTATATATAAAATGCATTTTAAATTCATATAATTTTATTTTTAAAGTAAGGAACAAAAGTAAAGTAAATTCTAATGAAAATCATGCTTCTCTTCTAGTTTCAGAAGGGATTATAATATTATCTGCAATTCTATATGCCTCACTCTATGAAAAGGGAATTTGAGTAAGAAAAGGAAGAAAAAACACATAAATTTATTATTTCAGAGGAGAAAATGTAACAAAGAAATTCCCATTTCAAAAGAAAAATGTATTTTTTCTTCAAATAGCTAAGACAAATCATATTATTGAGCTTTACAGTTATAGAATGCAGTTGAAGAAGAATCACTTGGTGGAAACTTTTTAACTTACAACTAATGAATTCTGAAAACTGCAGGGAATTAGTAAGCACCATAATATTAAGGAGAGAATAATAATAAAATCTGATGAAATTGGTAGCCTTAGATCAGAATGATTAACAAATGGATTAAGAAAATTTAGGTCCATACAAATTTTTTTAGCTTTATAAAGGAATCAGTCCTTTACTTTGATGAGTCAAGACCTAATTTTTGAGACAACCACTGGCCAATGTCATCTATTATAAATGATGAGAGAAAGTGGGATATGGCTGTGTTCTGCGACGTCATCATCACCATCCAGCATTCCATCCCATTCTATTTGGAAGTGACAGAACTTACCTGGATACAACAAGTATTTTTAATACTTTTATTAGCACATTAGAGTCTTACATCATAATGTAGTTCAAAGTGATGGTGACAAACATGCACACAACACTTAGTTGGCTTTCTCTTGGCTGCTTCCCCTCTCCCCCTCCTTCCCCATACAAGATACTGATATCAGCATTGATATTCTCATATAGGTGCATAATCTCAATGGAAATGGTTCATTCACTGATTCTACTCCTCCCCCTACAGACCACCTACCTGGCTCCACTAGAGTTTCTATTCCATTATATGAAATCCCTGTGGTATCCCAATTACTACCTAGCTTCTGCATATGAGAGAAAATATATGATCCTTCACTTTCTGTGACTGGCTAATCTCACTTAACATAATGTTTTCCAGGTCCATCTATTTCCTACAAATGACGTGATTTTGTTCTTTACTGATGACATGATTTTGTTCTTCTTTTTTGCTGAGTAGGATTCCATTGTGTGTATATCCCATAATTTGTTAATCCAATCATGTGTTAATAAACATTTAGTTTGGTTAAGTAATTTGAATATTGTGAATTGTGTTGCTATAAACATGGATATGAATGTATTATATAATATTTTGATTTCAGTCCCTTTGGAAAGATATCCAAGAGTTATAGCTAGATCACATGATGGATCCATTCTCAATTTTCTGTGGAATCTCCACAGCAGCTCTGCTAATTTGTAATCTCATTAATAGTGTAGAAGAGTTCATATTTAAACCACATTTTCATCAGTATCTATTGTTGTTTGACTTCTTGATGATTGGAGTTAGATGTAATCTCAGCATAGTTTTGATTTGCATCTCCCTGATTGCTAATGATATTTAACATTTTTTATGTATTTACTGGCCACTTGTCTTCCTTCTTTTGTGAAGTGTCTATTTAGTTCAATTACCCATTTATTGGTTGAGTTGTTTGATTTATCAGTGCTAAATCTTTTAAGAACTTTGTAAATTCTAGATATTAGTCCTCTTTTAAAAGAATAGCTAGCAAATATCTCTCACTCTGTAGGCTCTCTCTTTAGGCTTTTTATCCTTTCTTTCTTTTTATAAACCAATTTATTCAGTTTTTACTTTGGTGGTTAATTGTCTGATTATGATAACCTGAACATATCTTAAAGCTAATGCTCATAAAATTTCCTAATGGGGTAGGTGGTGAGAGAAGAGAGAGACAAAGAGACAGAGAAAGAAAGAGAGAGAGAGAGAGAGAGGGAGAGAGAGAGAGAGAGAGAGAGAGAGAGAGAGAGAGAGAAGAGGATATATAATATTTATAAATAAGCCTAAATTGCTTAATTTAAAGAGGTATAATTTTTGAAATATTTAAATATTTATAAATATTTATATAAGAAAGGAGATACACTTATAAGAATTTAGGAATGTATATTTATCCAAATATGATATAACTCTACTAAAGGAAGGAGACATAAGAAATGTGGTATAAAACTTTTCTAATCAGGTTCCCTAATGAACGCAGTGCTGTGTTCCTCTCCCTTATGCATCTATAACTTCTTATCAGCATGAGTCTTTTTATACATGGTATAACAGAAGCTGAACTCATGGGCTCATGAAGACCTTCCTTCTTCTAGAAGAAGTAAATATTGAAACCCAAGCAAAAGAGAGAGCCAATATAACAGATTTCTTACCCGGAAATTGGACATAATATGCATTACTAATTTTTTTTTTTTTTTTTTGTACTGGGGATTGAACCCAGGAGCATTCTACCTCTGCGTTACACTCCAGCCCCTTTTTTAAATTTTTGAAACACGGTATTGTTGATTCTGGCTGATCCTCCTGTATCAGCCTCCCAAGTACTGGGATTACAGGCTTTCATCACCACACCCAGTTTACCAAGATCATATATAAGGCATAAAGCAAAAAATTAAAAACAAAATCTTAGAAATACTAGGTGGATAGTTCATGTCTGGAATAACACTACTTTGGAGACTGAGACTGGAGATCCACAGGTTTGAGGCAGGTTTGATCCTGTTTCAAAGTTTATAAAAGCATATAAGAAAAGGCTGGTGGTGTAGCTCAGTGGTACAGTATCGCTAGATTTAATCCCAAGTAACACACACACACACACACACACACACACACACACACACACACACACACAGAGACTCAGGCACCTCTTAGGTGGTTCATTCTCTGACACTGTAAAGAAACAACTGTTAATCCACTTAACACCTATATTAAAAAAATCTAAGGTCTTCATACCTTTTTGTATTCAAAATGTAATATATTTCTTTTTACAAACATTACTTTAGATCACATATTCTGCCACTTGAAACTATCCCGCCTTGACTGAGTACCTAACAAGACGCTCCGGAGTCCACTCAAATTACAACAATACAGATTCCTTCATCAGTGTCTCCTGGAGTTCTTCATTGCACAATGTCCTTTTACACCTTTGGGAGACTCTTTCCCATTTATAATCACTATAAGTTTAGCACAAGGACTTCTAGAGAAAACAACTCCTTTGCCCAGTTTCATGCCATGTGCCATTTGAGTAGAATTGTACCTATGCCGTATTTTCCTTGAGCAAAGACTCTTGCAGGGCCTGATAATATGAACTTCTATACACAACTGGCTACTATACTTTGGGTGTGTGAAATTACTACCTTGCAATCTAGATTAGCTATTAAGACCTCCTTGCTAAAATATAAACTAATGCCATGACAGAGCCAAAGTGGATCCTCTGGCATATTACAACTTCAGGAGAGTCTGCTCTTTTCTGTCCTCAGTTATGAGATGCCACACTTTTGGAGGAAGTCACTCCTATTCCAGATTCTTTGGCTATGTGGTTAGTCTTTTGGGATCTACAAAGCCAAATACAACTGAAATATGTATGCATAGTAGACAGTTGTGCCATAATCATGTGACATGGAACCTGCTGAAAAGCTGATGATTTTTCAACCCTTAACTAGATGTTCTAGATTAACAGTAACAGTCAATACTCAGCAGAATTTCTAAAATTTCAAGTAATCCTCTTTTCTTTTTTTATTGTAATAATTGGTGCATTGTAAGCATACATCTTTGTTAGGTACAAGCTCATAATGACATATTTGCACACATTTCTCATTTAGCCCCTTCCCCAATTCCCACACCGCTCCCTTGCCCTTCCTCCTTCTCAAGTTCAGTTTAATGAATGACCTTGACATAATTGTGTAAGTACATCATGTGCATTAGGGTGTTCCATCATCCCTGTCCATCAGTTAAGTCAATTTCTTTGCTCATCCAGGGTCTCTCCTTTTTCATCTGGAGACCCTCTTATGCCCCATCTTAAATTGGACCTATTTGAAAATTTTGGCAGACATAAAACATTGTTGTTCTGGATGTGTGATCTGTCCAATGACAATAACAATTTCATCAGGAATTAATGGGATTCCCCTATAGGAATCTCTTGCCTTTTCAGACACCCTAAACATAAATCCAGGCCACACAAGTTTCTCTATATACTAAAGGCACTGTTTAAGTTCTCACAAAATCATTATCTACCATATTTATAGTTCTTGGTTCAATTGATAGCTCCCGAGTCATTCATTTAAATTCTCAAAATATACAAAGTAGGCTTTCAAATAAAGAAGAATGCAATGTAACTTTCATCTCCTTTATCAGCCTTAAACTACCAAGGTCTCATAGAACACAATAATTTCTTCATTAAATAAGTTCAAATTTAACTAAGTTAAATATAGCATATTTCGTTGTCAATCAAACATTGTGTTAATTTTTTTAAAAAGTGTCTGACACCACTGCCTCTGCATTATTGTTTAAAGTTGTCAAGCTCCACTCACTACTCCTCTTCCCCTTCTGCTTCACATGTGGTCATGCTTATTGATAAAAGAGCCCAGATTCTCCTTCCTTTAGTATGGGTAGAAAGTTCAAAACCAGGAAGCCTTGGACCCTATAAGAAAAAACTAAACTCTGTACTCCTCATTAAAATCAATAAAACCCTAAGACAGAAAAGATATTTTTGGACTGTGTTTGCCCTAGCCTCTTCACAAAACCTCATTGTGGGAGGAGTAAATATCCCCAAACTTGCTTAACCAATGTAGACATCGCCAGCCTTGGTATATGAAACAAAACTTGTATAAACTTGTATATAAATATAAAGCAGGCTTACTAATTCCCAAAGGACTACCTACATTCTATGGAGAACAGCAGAAAACATAATTGTGCCAAGTAGGTGTGGAGGTGCACGCTTGTAATCTCTGTACTGGGGAGGCTGAGACTAGAGGGTCCAGTTTCGCAGCCAGCCTCAGCTACTTAGAAAGGCCCTCTGCAACTTAGTCTGACCCTGTTTCAAAATAAAGAATGAAAAATAGGACTAGGGGTGTAGCTCAGATGTAGAATGCCCCTGGGTTCATCCCCAGTACCGCAAAAGAACCCCCAAATCATTGTGCCAACAATCAGAAATGGAATCCATATACTGTGCCCTGCCAGAAGCTGAAAAATATAATACATTGATCAGATTTTTGCAGTAATTTACTTTCCGATTTCTGTATTTATTTCCTTAGTAAATTGAATATGTGATAAGTCAAGAGAAGGAAACCAAAGGAATGCAAATAGGAAAAGAAGAACTGAAATTATTTTTATTTGCAGATGACGTGCTCCTCTACTTAGAAGACCCAAAACACTAAACCAAAAGACTTTTAGAACTAATCAACAAATTCAGCAAAATAGTGGGATACAAAACAATCAGTACCTTTTCTATATGCCAACCACAAATCCACTAAAATTTATATCCAGAAAACAATTCTGCTCACAATAACCTCAGAAACAATAATATGCATTGAAAGAAATCTAACCAAGGAAGTCAAAGACCTCTACATTGAAAATTATAAAACATAAAGAAAGAAACTGAAGATCTTAGAAGATGGAAAGATCTCCCATGCTCTTGGATAGGCAGAATAAATATTATCAAAATGGCTATTCTACCAAAAGTGATCCACAAAGTCAATGCAATTCTTACCAAAATGCCAATGTCATTCCTCTCAGAGCTAGAAAAGTCAGTCCTAAATTTCATATGAATCAACAATAACCCAGAATCGCCAAAGCACTTCTCCGAAATAAGAACCATGCAAGAGACATCACAATTCTTGACTTGACATTATAGTACAGAGCTATAGTAATAAAAAAAAACATGGCATTGGCACACAAACTGACACATAGACCAATGGAACAGAATAGAAAATATAGAAAAAATCCACACATTTATAGTCAGTTGATTTTGACCAAGGTGACAAAAACATACATTGGAGGAAAGACAGCCTTTTCAACAAATGCTGTTGAAAAAATTGGTTATTCATTTGTAGAAAACTGAAATTAAGCTCCTACCTCTAACCCTACACAAGAGTAGACTCAAGATGAATCAAAAGACCTAGAAATTGGACCAGAGACTTTGAAATTACTAAAGGAGGGCATATGTCCAACACTCCAATATATAGGCACAAGTATAAATTTCCTCAACAAGGCCCCCAAAGCTTAGGAAATTAAAACAAGAGTTAATAAATGTGATGGTATTAAACTAAATTATTTTGTTTATCAAAGAAATCATCAAGAGTCTAAAGGGAGAACCCACAGAATGTAAGGTTTTTGCCAGCTTTTCCTCTGATAGAGGGCTAATATCTAAAATTTACAAAGAATTTAAAAGGCTTAACACTAAAAAACTAATAGCAATCAATAAATAGGCAATTGAACTAAAAAATAAGTAAAAATGGACAATAAATACAGCTATGCCACTCCTGAATATATTTTCAAGGGACTGAAATAAAAATATCATATAATACATGGATATCCATGTTTATAGCAGCACAATTCACAGAAGCCAAATTATGGAATTAACCCAGGTGCCCATCAACAGATGAATGTATTATCAAATTATTGAATATACACACAATGGAATTATACTCAACAATAAATAAGAACAAATTATGTCATTTGCAGGAAAATGGATATACCTGGAAACATGTTCAGTGAGATTGACCAGTCACAGAAAGTGAAAGATCAGATGTTTCTCTCATATGTAGATGACAGGGAATAATTAGAATACTAGAGAGACTTTAAATAATGGAAGAGAAACATCAGTGGAGCCAGGGAGGAAGTCTAGGGAAATGGGGGGGGGAATCAATAAAGGAGACACACTGATCTTATGCACATATGTAAGAATATCAATGTCAATCTCAGTATCTTATATGGGGAAAGGGGGAGTGGGGGGAAAAACTCACCAAGTGCTGTGTGTTTGTATGTCACCATCACTGTGAACTACATTATGATGTGAGACTATCATGCACCAATTAACATATAAAATGTCAATTGACAAACAAAATTATAATGAAATGCAGAATAAACATAAAAAGTATTTAGTTATTTGATTTTGTATTTTTCTTGATTATTACATTGCAAATACTAGCCAAGAAAGTTATTGTTGTTGTTGTTTTAGTGGAACTGGGGATTGAACCCAGGGGCATTTGACCTCTGAGCTACACCCCCCAGTCCTATTTTTATTCTTTATTTTGAAACATGGTCTAAAGTACAGAGAGCCTCACTAAGTAGCTGAGACTCACTGCGAACCCAGATCCTCCAGTCTCAGCTTCTGAAGTCCTGGGATTACAAGCGTGCACCACGACGCCCAGCTCCAAAAACAGTTTTTAAGTAATAACATTATTGCTTCATTTTAATATTATGTATATAAACATATATATGTATATCAATGACAATATCACTATTAATAATGCTAGTTATAGTTTTGTAATTAGTATTTATTATTATTAAAGTTAATATTTGTTCAGTTATTTTGCTCTTACAATATACCTCACAAAAATATATAGTCAAATAGTGTTTTTAAGCCAGCAAATTGACATACAGTTAGAATCATTTTACATGAAAAAGTGATTTAATGCACATCATAACTGTATGTATATTATGAGGAATAGAGTTGAATGAAGCACTATTTTACATAGTGGAAAGCTGAAAACATAAATATACACTAACACTGAATTAAAGAGGTTATAACTCCCTCAAAAAGTTGAATAAGAATTTATTACATATAAGACACTAGCAATAAATATATAAATGGCATAGGATCTTTCTAAGGTACTGCAATACATAGAGAATAGCAAACAGAAAAAAAAATATTTACAACTAAAATGTTTTACAGCCTGAACATTCTTTTAGAAACATATTTCGTTTAATTATTAGGATGATACACTCAATGTAGGGTAGCTATTATTCTTGCTATTATACATAAACTAAACTAAAGCTCTTGCAAAATGGGTCCTAGGTATGATCACAGGGATACTTTCAGAGCTGAGAACCAACACAATTTTCTGACTCGAAGATTTTGACAAGGTGCTATGAGTCTCACCCAAACAATAGTTGCAACTGGATTTCAAATACTTGCAAAGTGATAAATTCACAAATAGTGAATTATCATTATCCTCTCCATAATTAAGCTCTACTTTTTCAGGTTATCTATTAGTCAGACAAGGCAGACTTTGTAGAGATGAAATATTTTAATTCCTTTACTGTACATGATTTTGTTTATAGTTTTGGATTTAATATATTAATGCCTTATTTCATTTTATTGCAGTCTATAAATAAGGCCTTAAATATTTAGGTGCAACAATAGCTAGAAACGTAGTTAATATTCTCCATATTGATGCTAACTCATTTCTCTTCATGTCAGCATTGGATTTAACACCAAAATAATGTATTATTTATAGCCTAAGGGAAAACTCTGTACTTCTGTAACTTTTAGCAATGTTTCTATTAACTAACTAGGTGCTCTGTGGAATAATATGGCATATAAACTCAGAACCATTACACCTCCTTTGACACACACACACACACACACACACACACACACACACACACACACATTAAGATAATAAGACAGTCAGGCGTGGTGGCCCACACTTGTAATCCCAGCATATTTGGGAGACTGAGACTGGAGGATCCAGGTTCACGGCCAGCGTCAGCTGCTTAGTGAGGTCCTCTGAAACTTAGTGAGACCCTGTTTCAAAATAAAGAATAAAAAATAAGGCTTGGGCTGTAGCTCGGAGGTAGAATGCCCCTACGTTCCATCCCCAGTATCACACACACACAAAAAAAGATAATAAGACTATGTGAAAAAGTAAATATGCTTTAGGAAGGAATTTATTGGTTTCTCAAGAGCATTGTGATTGATTTTATAAAGTAGATTTGGTGCTAATTCTGAAAACATTCATTAAAAATTTTGTTTCCAGGCTTTTTCATTTACGTGGAATTACTTTGTAGTGAAATCTTTCAAATGTATTATTATTAAAACTAGTAAGTATACAGCATACAGTGTTTATATTACTTTTCTCAGTTAGTTCAAGAACTGTGACATTATATCAGTATTACTGAAATAGTCCCTACTAATCATTACTGGCTTTATAAACATCTAGAAATAGTTACAGTCATAGTAATAAAATAATTTCTGAGGACCTACACAGTGCATGATCACATGAGTGAGGAGTCTAAACCCTTGATCATTTGTGTTGCTTGACATGTTGTCATCTGGGGTGGCCTGGGACTGAAACTTGTTGAGTGTCTTTGTATATAATTATATCTCTATTATCTTTGCTGAGATATCTGTTAAATGTTTTGTCCATTTATTTATTCACAAGGTGTTTGTTTTCTTAAGGTTTAATTTTAAGAGATCTTCATATATTAAAGTATTTTAACAAATATGTCTTTTGCAAATATTTTCTCATAGTCTGTGGCTGGTCTTTTCATTACTTTATAAATCTTTTGCAAAGCTGAATATTTTTGTGTTTAAATTTTTAATATGCATTTATTGGGACATTGTAACTATACATCATAATGGGTTCAGAGTGATAGAGACATACATACACTCAGCCCTTGGTGTGTTTCCCTCCAGATCTCACCCTACTCCCTCTCCCTCCCCGTACCAAGGTATTGATAATTTCATATTCATACAGAACAGTATTTGAACTCTTTTCTTCATCAAGTCTCCTTCGCTTCCCTGAACTTTCCTCTCCAAATTCCCTTACACCATTGTACTGGTATATTCTCATTTTTTCTGATATCCCTTTTGTTTTCAAATTATCTTTCAAGATTCCATGGATAAACCATGGATAAAATGAAATATATGACGCTTCACTTTTTGAGACTGGCTGATCTCATCATATTATTATCTAGTTCCATCAATTTTGCTGCAAATAAAATAATTTTGTTATTCTTTATGGCGGAGCAAAATTCTATTGTATGTATATACCACCGTTTTGTGATCCATTCATCTGTTGACAGACACCTAGGCTGGTTCCAAAATTTGGCTATTGTTGATTGTGCTGCTATACACATGTATGTTCGTGTATCACTATAATATTCTGACTTCAAATCATTTCGAAAGATACCCAGGAGTGGCTTATCTAGGTCACAGAGTAGTTCAATTCCCAGTCTTATGAGGACTCTCCACACTAATCTCCATAGCAGCTATACTAATTTGCAATCCCATCAACAATGTATAAAAGTTCCTATTTCCTCACACTCTCACCAGCACTTATTTTTTGTATTCTTGATGATTGTCATTTTTACTGAAGTGAGATGGAATCATTAGCTATTTTATACAGAAATCATGAATCCAATGAAAAAGAAAAGTGGAAAAGAATGTTATTCATAATAGCCTCAAGAAATTGAAAAATATATTAGAAGATGGAAAGAACTCCCATGTTTTTGGGTAGGTATTATAAATATTGTCAAAATGGCCATATTACCAAATGCATTCTTCAGATTCAATGTCATTCTTATTAAAACACCAATGTCATTCTTCATAGGCCTAGAAAGTGAGTCCTAAATTACATATGGAAAAACAAAAATACTAAGGATAGCCAAAGAAATTATGAGCAATAATAACCATGCTGTAAGCATCACCATATCTGATTTCAAATTATGTTAAAAAGCTATAGTAATAAAACCAGCATGATATTGCACAAAAACAGACACATAGACCAAAAGAGTGTAATAGAAGATACGGAAACAAATTCTCACAATTATAGGTAGTTGATTTTTGAGGAGGTTTATTATAATTATACATCATAGGTTCAGAGTGACAAATACATATATGCACACAACATTAACTATGTATTTCCCTCTGGTTTCCACACCACTCCTCTCACCCCATAGAGAGTAACTTGATTTTTGACAAAGGAGCCAAAAATATATGCTGGTGAAAAGACAGATTTTTAACAAATGGTGTTGGGAAAACTAGTTGTCCATACATAAAAGAATGGGATTAGATCCCAATCCCTCAATCCTGCACATGAGTTAACTCAAAATGGATAAAAGACCTAGAAATTAGACTAAAGATATTTCAGTTATCAAAAAAGGGGCATAAGACCAATTCTTCAAAATATAGGTACTACCAGAAACCTCAATAAGATACCCAAAACTCAGAAAATGAAAACAAGAATCAACAAATGGTATAGCATTGGATTACAGAGCTTCTATGTAGTTAAAGAAACAATCAAGAGCCTGAAGAGAGACCTAATAGAATGTGAGAAAATCTTTGCCAACATGGGCAATTAAACTGAATAGATACTTCTCAATGAGGAAATATAAACAGCCAAAAAATATATGAAAAAATGTTCAATGTCATTAGCATTCAGGAAAATATAAATCAAAACTACACTGGGATTCCAACTCAAACTGTAATTTTTATTTTATTGTATTCTTTAATTTTGTTGGGTTTTTAAAATTTTTTTGTAGTAATTCATGCATTGTAAGCATACATCTTTGTTAGGTACAAATTGTTAACGACATATTTGCACACATTTCTCATTTGACCCCTTCCCCAATTCCCACCCTACTCCCTCGTCCTTTCTCCCTCTCAGGTTCAGTTCAGTGAGTGACCTTGATAGAGCTGTGAAAGTACATCATGTGCCTTAGGGTGTCCCCCCTCCCCTTCGATGAAATCAATTTCTTGGCTTATCGAGGGTCTCTCTTTTTCAGCTGGAGACCTTCTTATGCCTCATCTTCTCCCTAGTATCTGCATATTAGAGAGAACATATGCTTTTTTGCTCTTTGTGACTGGCTAATCTCACTCAACATGTTTTCCAATTGCATCCATTTCCCTGCAAATAACATGATTTTGTTCTTCTTTATGGCTGAGTAAAATTCCATTGTATACATATCCCATAGTTTTGTAATCCATTCATCTGTCGATGGACATCTTGGCTGCTTCGATAGTTTGGCTATTGTTAATTGTGCAGCTATAAACATAGATACACATTCATTAGTCTGATAGTTTGGTTTCCATTCTTTTGTGTATATACCCAGTAGTAGTATTGCTGGGTCATATGGTAGGTTCACTCCCATTTGTCTGAGGGTCTTCCATACTGTTTTCTACAGTGGTTGCACAAGTTTGCAATCCCACCAACAATCAAAAAGCCCAGGATAGCCAAAGTAGTTCTTAGCAGTAGAAACCATGCAGGAGGTATCACAATTCCTGACTTCAAACTCTACTACAAAGCCACAGTAATAAAAACAGCATGGTATTGGCACAAAAACAGACACATAGACCAATGGAGCAGAATAGAAGATTCAGAAACAGACCCACAGGCTTACAGCCAACTGATTTTTGACAAAGGAGCCAAAAACATACACTGGAAAAAAGATAGCCTCTTTAACAAATGGTGTTGGCAAAACTGGTTAACCATATGCAGGAAACTGGAAATAAACCCCTCTTTCTCACCCTGCACAAGAGTCAACTCAAGGTGGATCAAGGACCTGGAAGTTAGGCCAGAGACCTTGCAGCTACTTGAAGAGGGCATAGGACCAACACTTCAACACATAGGCACAGGCAAAAACTTTCTCAACAAGACCCCAAAAGCACAAGCAGCCCAAAGGAAGATCAGTACATGGGATTGCATTAAACTGAAGAGCTTCTGCACAGAAAAGGAAACTATCAAGAACCTCAACAGACAGCCTACAGAGTGGGAGAAGATTTTTGCCAGTTACTCTTCAGATAGAGGTCTAATATATAGGATATACAAAGAACTCAAAAAAATCGCAGCTAAGAAAGCAAATAACCCAATTAAAAAATGGGCAAAGGATCTAAATAGACACTTCACAAAAGAAGAACAAATGGCCAATAAATGTATGAGGAAATGTTCCACATCATTGGCAATCAGGGAGATGCAAATCAAAACTACCCTGAGATTTCACCTAACTCCAATCAGAATGGCAATAATAAAAAACATGAACAACAACACCAATACCTGCTGGTGAGGGTGTGGAGAAGTGGGAATCCTAATACATTATTGTATTCATTCTTAAATCTTCCTTAACAGACTATATATTTAGTGTTGTATCTAAAATACATTAAGAAATATAACATCTAGACTTTCATCTATATATTTCCTGGGCTTTTTTTGGGATTTAATATTTAGTTTTATGATACATTCTGAGTTCTTTTGGGAAGGGTATAAAGAATTTCTCTAGATATCATTTTTTTGTGCATGACCAGTCCTTCCAGTACCAATCTTTTTTTTAAAGAATAAATTTTCTTCATTAGAGAGATCAGTCAACTATGTGGGCCTATTTCTGGGCTCTGTTAATTTGACCTATTTGTCTATTATTTTCCCAATGTTATGCTTTCTTGAGTATAGTTAGTGATACAGTAAGACTTGCAATCAGGCAGTGTCACTCCCTCTACTTTGCTCTTTAATATTGTGTTGACTGTTCGGGAATTTTGTCTTTTCATAACAACTTTAGACACAATTTCTTGAAATCTGAAAGATAACGGAAGTTTTATTGATTTTGGATTAATTTTTATATAGAATTAAATCTTGAGAATATTGAGTATTCCTATCTATAAAAAAGGAATGTAATGACACTTGTCATATAAATTATTTGCAATATTTTCTATCATTCTGTGGTTATCTTTTGATTTCTTAATGGTATTCTTAGAAGCAAATTAAGTAAGCAAACACACAAAAAACTACTTTTTCTTTGGTTGCTCCTTTTTTATGTTGTTCTGTTTCAGAATTCATTGTCTGATTCTCATTCACAAAGATTTAAACATAAATTTATCAGAGTTACACATTTTTGTCTCATGTTTAGGTGTTTGGTACATATTTAGGTAATTTTTACTAATGTGAAGTACAAGTCCACCATTATTCTTTTGTATGTGGCTAACTAGCTTTTCTAACATATTATATTGAAGAAAGGTGCTAATTTTGCATTGAATTCTCTTGAAACTTCCGGCAAAATTAATTATCTATGCATGTATGAGTTTATTTCTGGACATTTAATTAATCTATATGTCTATGCTTATGACAATATCACACAGTCTTAATTACTGTATTTTAAAGAGGTTTCAAGTTGGAAAGAATATGAATCCTATCATATTGCAAGATTTTTTTTTAACCATCCTAGATATATTTCATTTGGTGTAAATTTTAAGATCAGCTTGTCAATTTCTGAAAAAAAAAAAAAAACAACCTGGAAATTTGAATGACATTTTGCTGAATCTGTTGATCAGCTGCAGAGAACTGAATTGTACTATTAATACTATGAAGTTTATCAAACTTTGACCATGGGACAACCTTCTATTCATTAGAATAATTTTGAATTTCTTTCAATGATGTTTCAGTTTACAGTGTTTACATCTTCCATGAGTTTTGTTAAATTTATTACTATATCATATTTTTGTTATTAAAAATTGAATTATTTTATTAGATTCAAATATGTGCTTATTGCCCATTGATACTGAACAGAAATATAGCTAATATTTTTGTATTGATTTTATGACATAACCTTGTTGAACTCATTTATTAGCTCTGATATTTGTGTCTCTGTGTTTATTTCATACAATATTTTGTAGCTATCTAACCCAAATAGCTTTATTGTATTCTATGGTTTACTCATTTTACTTGGATTTTTTTTTGAAGAAAACAAAATATATGAATTGGCTGTCTTAAAAAAGCCATAGGATATAATTAATATATAAATTTAATCTTTAGTGAAAATAGATAATTTTCTAAGCCATTCTGAAAAAAAAATCCATGGACACCCATCCATATAATATTTTAGAAGTAATTATATATATGCATATTAATTATATACATGATACACTTTAAATAGCTTTCTAGAATACTAAAAATTGCATATCATTTCTTGATATGTTTGAAAGCAATATTTACTATGATTGATTTTTGGACAGAACACAAACAAGTTAATTCATTAGGACTTTCTTACAGTTATTTAAGTGTATATTGGTGTGCAAAGAGAAACAGTCACTTCAAATACTTCAAAGAATTTTTGCCTGTGGGGCTCTTGACTGGCACTTATAAAAATGTCACTAAGTAAAACTTAGGTATCATTAGAAAAATCCATAGTTAAATATGAGTAAGTGCTAATTAACTCCTAAGGGGGGGTGTTTGAAGTTCACTGTCACATTTAAAAGATTTGTTTTATTCAAAAAGACTGGAAGAAAGGAGATGTTATAATAAATGTGGATTATAGATGACATGATGAATAAAATCTGCATAATTTGTATACTTATGAATATATTAATATAAATGTATATGATTATGTATATAGTATTTATATTTGCATAATATATAAATAAATTTTGATATGTGTATATAAAATATAGACATAAAAATCAGTATTTTGATTAATTAACAGCTATAAAATGAAATTACTATTTCTAGAAAAATATGTGCAAAGACATTTATCAACATCTATTACTTTCATCTTTGTAGAATTATGGAAGATATTATTTTTCAAAAGTATTTGAAGATTTGACTTATCACAAATAAATTTAAAATAAATATATTTGAATCTTTAACACATAATTCATAAAAAGGATTTAAGTTTGAATGTATGCACATTCTAGATTGTGTATTTATTCTAAAATGGTGAACTTATTGAGAAGATGAACTGAAGTATACTATATATTTTAGTATATTTCCACAAAGCCAAGCTGGATGCTTTAACAATAGAAGATGTGAATGGAAGAGTGTGTAACATCACTCTAATGAATGTGAAGTCACTGAGTTTCCAGGAAGCGACTATTAGATGCTAAAAAACCTCATTAGTTCAATAATAAATTATTATTGTAGTTTAATTCTTGTATCTAATATATAGCTGTTTGGGGAATATTTAAACCCTATATCCAACAGATATTAGGGATTTTTTTTTTTTTCAGGAGACTATGACTATGGCAGCATGGTTTCCCTGTGTCCAGTTGGTGAGTTTGTTGCTTCCAAAGCTAAAGTGTGGATAAGAAACAACATTCCTTATAGACATCTGTAATGAGATGTACAGATACTGGGTGTTCCTGCATCTGGTGAATGGATTGGAGTCAGAATTTTAAGTCCTTAAACTCTATAAGGACCTCAAGTTCTTCAGTGACACGCTGCAGTCACAAAACTGTATTTAGCAGAGATAGAGCAATTCTGGAGGCCTACAGGAAGGAAATCACAGCTTTGGGCCACATTTCTAAAGGTTTAGGAGTTGTCTATTCATTACCAAGGACCAAGATGATAAAAAAAAAAACCTGGATCTTTTGGGGACTCTGTAAAAGGAAGATTCAAGCCAAATTCAACTTTTATATATTATATACGTACTGTTTTGTATAACACAAAGATATATGATATGTAATATATGAACATATAATATATGAATGTATAACACAAAACAGTACATTTATGATATATGAATAGATTAACCAAGCAAACACTTTTAAAGGTTACTACTAGTGATTTGAGCCAAATTTAGTGCCTTTCTCCTTCTTGTGATAAGGGCTAGGAGAAATTAAATCAATTATAAAGAGCAAACTGCATATTCTTTATACATGTTAATATCCTTTGAGTAACTTGATTAACCTGACCTTATTAATTAGTTAAGTAAGCAGATGATTATTTATTAAATATTATAAGATACAGGTTTACTAATATATTAATATGAACTGCAAAATTATTTGGAGATTATACTCTGAGATAGTTGAAAATTTTATGATCAGATTATTATTCTTACCAAAGGAGTAACATATACTCAGCGATGAATCCCATGGAGATAAATGAAAACCCTTGTCAGTACAATTAAGATGAATAATTAGGGTCATGAAAACACATTTGAATTTTATAATAAAATAGCTTGATAAGAGGAACAGAGAAAGGGAACCAACTAAAGTGAGTTGGGACAAAAGTCTCCCTCAAAGGATGAAGTTGTTCACAGCAAAGGGAGTTTTCAAAGTCCATATGCTTTAACCAATTTACTTTTGATTTACTCCAAATTAATAGATATTTCTTACTCATCATCATTTATAATTTTAAGATAAAAGGTGTTGTAGTTCTAAGCTGCTGGAGATTTAAAAATTCAACCTCTCGGTTTAATAGGATAATATGCTATCCAATAATTTCTTATTGTTAATAGCTATTCTTACCTAACAAAAGTCCAACATCTTAGTAAATACATGTCTTTATGCTATGATCAGTTTAGTTTATTACCTATATCTAATATATAAGAAAATTTTAGAAATAATTTTTTATGTCAGTGAAGTATAAACTGAATTTTAGAAAAGAAATAATACAAAAGCTAAGTTTTCTTATTTTCTAAAATCATAAAAGACTTGTTAAATTTTGTATTTCTAACAAGCCTTATGAAGTTAGTGCAGATAATAGCTTAGCATGTCAAAGTGTTTTATTAGTTTTATTCCTATGTGAGAGATATCTGGATTGTTTAATTCTAGTGTTAGATGACAACATGCTGAATATCAGGAATCTTTCTTCCTTTTGGGTTTCTTTTTACATTAAAAAAGAATAAGCTATTTCATTTAGAAACTTTTCTATTGATTAATTACTTGACAAATTACTATAGTGACTTTGGAAGGACTACAAAAATATCTTACATGATTATATTACAGTATAATTCACAAACTCAAATTCAGATATTGGGGAAAATTAAGTAGATATTTTTTTTGAATGGCAAATACTATGATATTCAACCACTTGGATAACTTAGTTTTGTTTAACTAGAATTTAGTTGATATTATTTTTATAGTATAATTTTGGACTTTGGGTAAAAAAAAACTAAACACAAATGCTTATTAATTCTATGTTCCTGATCAATACCTAAAATAATAATAAATAAAACAATTACTGAAAAGATAAAAATAATTAGAAAATACTTTGGGAAGATTTAAATGTTAATATAAATATTTATCAGGCTGATAGGTGATAGAAGAGTAAATCAGAAAGATGAAGGAAGTCACAATGTAAAATTTGTGTAAAGAAAATTTACAAGAAGAAAGTTCTACTCTCCTTAGTTCTATGAAATTTCAAAATTCAAGATGTATGTGGGCAGTGGGGTTGGTAATTTTCTGTGATCATTAAAGAGTTAAAAAATCCAACATAAGTTTTTAATAATATATGATGCCTGACATGGTATCTCATACTTATAATCCTAGTACCTGGGAGGCAAGAGAGGAGAGGATAGCAGGTTCGAGACCAGCCTCA
This sequence comes from Graphiurus murinus, assembly GCA_004027655.1. Lineage (NCBI taxonomy): Eukaryota > Metazoa > Chordata > Mammalia > Rodentia > Gliridae > Graphiurus > Graphiurus murinus. The sequence goes on from PVLC010022654.1 coordinate 19,877, forward strand.
GAAACTTAGTGAGTCCCTCCACCACTTAGTGAGACCCTGTTTCAAAATGAAGGACTCAAATACAGTTGTTTGTATAATTCAGTGGTAGAATGCTCCTGGGTTCCATAATCAGTACTACAAAAAAAAAAAAAAAAAAAAAAAGTCATGCTGATTTTTTGGCCTCATATATTATTTGTTTGCCATGCCAATATTAGTTTTTCTTTTCTTTTACTAGTTGTGTTTTAAAGTTTTTTTTTTAAATAAAAGGGCAGCTTTTTCTAAGTTAATAAAATAATTACACATGGCAAATAACATCAGTAGTAATTTCCACTGAACAAGCTCAGCATGCCATTTAAAATAAATAAACTTCTAGATTGCTTATTTCTGGAACACAAGAAAGTTAATTGCTAGGAATCTTTCTATTTTAAGACCATTTGCAAACTACAGAAAACTTAAATAAATACTACTGGCCTTTTTTGAAGACAAAAATAATTTTCTAGAAATTAACTTTTTCATACTAAAATCTCACATACTTGTAAATCACAGAATATTCAGTGGCTTAAATAAATGTTTTTATATTCCTTGTTGTTTAAAAATACTAAAATATATTGTCACTTGACCTACTTTTGATGTAATAATATGATCAATCACAATTATGGAATAACTAAATTGAAACCAATTTAAATAAAATGTTACCAAAATTTTTTATTATTGAGAGTATTTCTGTGTTTATTTTTTATTTTAAAATCAAAGAGTTATGTATGTATGCCCAAAATTTCAAGAAGATGAAAGAGATGAAGTGTGTGAATGTGTGTGTGTGTGTACTTACTTTTTTCAAAATAATTGTGGATACCAGAAGAGGTCCATGGTTACATGTAATAAATCATACTAATGACATTAAATGTATATTAAATCAATTAATTTTATAGAGGTTGAAAATTGTTCAATATAATTCTCTAACTTCTTTCTCTCCCAAAACTCTTTTATTTTAAAACAGAAGTTATATATTAAAGAAAAGTTTTATTAATATGTTTATGTTTATTAACGTGTATTATTCATTAAAGGCTATTATTTACAACCCTTGCCTTATATCCTTGAAAAGCATGCAATTAAATAATTATGAAATTGAGAAGAAAATAGTTTCTGTTTTGAATAACTACAAAACAGATAATTTCATTTATCAACAAGTGGAATGAGTCAACTTTGATTATTAAAACCAGTTCTATGAATTTCATTTCCCTTATTTGTATTAAAATTATGAATACAAAAACCCATGTGAATCTCAGAATCAAAATAAATTAGCAATTTTTACAGGGAACCTGATCCCATACCGATCAGAAGCATGAGCCTAGTTTTAAAAGTCCTATAAATTTGAATGAGTAAGGAGGACTAGTTACTGACAGTTCTCATATTCCCTTGCTAAAGCTATAGATGTGAATGCTTTCAATATGATACACAGCAAACTCAAAAATCTATTGTTTTGGTATCAGTTAAATGAGCTTTGTATTTAATTATCTTCATCCAATTCTATTTTTGCTGTTTCCTTGGAGTTTTGGAAAAGTAACAATTCTGTTTCCCTAATTTACTGCATCCATCCATGCAGATTGAATTTTATAGGAAACTTCTTTAGCTTATAACCTAAGATCTACAGAATACAGGCTTCCAAAAATTATTTAGTAATCAAAGTATGTTAGAACACTACAAGACCTTATTGTCAAAAATTATAGTAGGTAAAATATAATTTATGTAATAGCAATAGCATTTTTTTCTATACCAGCAATAAAATGCTATAGAAAAATAATTATTCTGGACAAAAGAAAACATCCTAAATTCAAGACACCAAAAGAAAAAAAACTCAATAAAAATACCTTTACCTATACAAACATACAAGCAAACATGCATACATATATACATACATACAAAAATTGTTTATTGTGGCAGTCATATTCCTGGCAGGAAACAACAATGCTTATCATGATAATTTATTTTTTTTAAAAGACAACTTAACAGATGTACAGGCAGGACCAAACAGGTAGAGACTTGAGTATTTTGACATCAGTATACACTGGTCTAGGGCCACAATGAACACAACAGGTTACCAGAATTTGGAAAGACTCATAGCTCTGGGATCTCTAGTCAAAGAGGTAGGGATAGAATTACTATGAATACAATGACATCAGAGGAGAACTAACCTTTCCCTCTCAATTTCCATTTCCTAAGTGCTTCCCATTGGCCCAAACCAGGCAAGGATCTGGGTAACTCAATCTATAAAAGTCAGCCTACTACAGAATGGAACATTTACCAAAATTGCCAGGGCTGGAGAGGATACCTAGGAAATAGAGATTATGTAACAAAATATTGATTTTAAAACTCACATAGAGAAGACTGGCTTTTTTTATTTTTTATTTTTTGAAAGAGTTTAACAGATTTGAGGCTTCTTATCAGTTACTTGTGCATTGTCATATATTTCAGAGGATTGTAAATGACCTACAATTTTAGAAATATTTAACATGCTTGTCAAGAAAATAAACCTGTTACACAAAGTTAATTCTTATAAGAAATTATTTTACATCAAAATATTCTGACAGAATCAGGATGCCTCCAGGTTTTCACAGCTATAGAGGCAAGCTGAATTTGACAGGCTGAAATGTATCTGAAATAATTTCTTTGGCTAGATTTAAAATCTACAAAGTAAAAGCACAGTATGATGCTTAGCAGGAATAAAGGTAAAATATTCTTAGGAAGTTCTGCCTGTGGTCAGTGAGCAACTCAGGAGTCAACAGAAGTCTGGGACTATTTGATATGGAAATCAAATCTTGAGTTTAAAGTGGTATTTTAGGACAGGGAGCTTTTCTTTATTTTACATATGTAAGGATGTACTGGGCATCCATTGTCAGGATAATTCAGCTATTTGTGGTTTTACATCATGGAACTTCCAAATATTGTTCCATAAATCTTAATTAACATGGTGAAATATATGTTAAGAAGATGAATCAATTTATCCCACAGGGATATAGTGAACATGTAGCACAACTAAGTTACTATACTGAAAACAATGAATGTATTGTCAAATATTTTAGCTGATACCTGTAGGAAAAATTAATGACTAGCAAATGCCAAGAATTTACTCTGTTATAGGAATATATTAGCACTTCATGCATCACACAACTAATATAACTAGCCTTCTAGACAGATATTTTTTAGCATCCTCATTATCACAAATCAGGAGACTGACACAAAGAGGAAGGTACCTGGGTCAAAGTCACAGAACTAACAGGAAGGCCAGAATTTGAATGTGGCAATCTAGTTTCAGAATCCATATCATTCCATCTGAGGCATTTATATAGCGGCATAAATTAAGAAAAATCACAGAGTTTTTTTAAGGGGCATGTTGAACCAGATATGTTTCCAAAATTTTAGAATTTGAATATGCTTTTGAGATATAAGTTAGCTTCTGCCTTGTTTCATCTGAACTCTTGTATAGTATCTTCCCTTACCATGTCAGTGAGAGTCAATCTTTTGTTTACCTTTATTTGGTTTCTCTAATCCAAATTCAGGTCATGGACCAAGAACTATAAATTAACAATTTTAAATTTATGTTTTCAGCACAAAGTTAGCCACTGCAATCCTATTAAGAAGCTTAGGATTTCACATTTTGATATCTTAATATTTCTGCATTTTCAACATGCCTAAAAAAAACTGAACTACTATCCAATTTCTCAAATCTACCACTAATTCACAATAGCAGGAGCAATATATATATATATGTATGTATTACTTCTGTTAATACGACTAAAAAAATAAAATAGGAATGGAGTGAAATTATATTAGATCAGAACCTGTATGTATCATACTCATTGCAGTTAGTACAACATATGAGGATGCAAAATATTTACTGAATTATGCAGAAAGGATTGAAAGAGGCACAATGTATGCAAATACCTGTAATACTGATATGGACTACATACATATTTTAAGCAATCATGTTTATTATTTGCTAGTCCCAAAGGCAATTCAATATTTTGTTTCAAAAAATCTGCATTTAACTCTTGTCAGCTTAACGTATATAGTGTACATTGTGGTTTTCTCAATAGGTGCTAGCTAGCATAAGGGAAGGCCAGTCAACATCTCCAGTAATATCCAGAATAGCCTCAGTGAGAGGAAGGTTATCTCTGATGTCGCTGTGCAGTGGGCACTTTGTCCTGGAGTCCTCAGGTAAATATTCAGGTCATTGGGGACACAAATGAACTGACAGCTACGTAGAGAGAAGTTTCATTAAACCTACTCTAATATGTTTTAAAACAGTCTTTAGTGGACAGCTAAATTCTCATCAGGGTGTTTATTGAATTTTATTTTTATTATTTTTTGCTTTTTCTTTTTATGGCCAGTGGTGTGTGTGTGTGTGTGTGTGTGTGTGTGTGTGTGTGTGTGTGTAGCGTCCCATGCTACACGGGGTAGAGCAAAGTGGGCCAGCTGCTTGATTACCGGGGCGGAGCCAGAGGGAGAGTGTCACAGCCAGGCCCACCACCCTGGGGAGTCGGGGAAGCCCCCCCCAAAACCGCACCGAGCCGGGAGTGCAGTCAGCGGTCAGGCAGCTCCGCAGGAATTCGGACACACAATAGAATATATGGGAAAGTCAGGTAGGGAGGTGAAGCTAGGGGGGGAGCCAATGGGAGCAGATCTCATCACCGATAGCTGAGGTGGAGGGAGGTAGGCCTTTCCTTGAAACACCCACCGGCCTCCCTAGGTCAGAGGGTTCATATTTGACCAAGAAAAGTCAGAGCCTGTGAGTACCGAATGCCACATAACATGAGGGATCCCGACGTGTGTGTGTGTGTGTGTGTGTGTGTGTGTGTGTATGTGTGTTTCTTTGTTTGCTTGTTGCAGGACTGGAGTTGAACCTCCAAAACATACCTCAATCCTATTTTATTTTTATTTGGAAACAGGTCCTGTTGATTTGCTGAGACTGGCCTCAAATCTGTAATATCCCTGTCTCAGCTCCCAGATACTGGGATTACAGGCATGCACCACTCTGCTTGTGTGGGGAAAGATCCCCAGAGAGAAGGCGGTAGCCCCGCCCGATGGAAAGGAAAAAAAAGGCATCAAAGATGGCGCAGAGAGGAAGTGGCGAGGGTGGAGTGTTTGCCAGAGTGTTTACTAAGAGTGTTTACCAGAGACCAGGATTGGACAAGGGATGTCTCCTCAGCATGATCAAGACATTGATAGGTCCCTGGTAGTGTGATCAGTGCGTGATCAGCTTTTGGACTGGGCCAAAGAGGCATGACCAACATGACATTTACCCTGATTGGCCCCGCAAGGAGACACTCCTCTGGCTCTGCTCTATGTAACTCTTTGCCCCTCGTGTAATAAATGGATGAGTCCTCTGATGCTCAGTCCCCGCCGTGTGTTCATTGCGGCGCGACCTTCCTTTTCCTCGGGGAACCCCCTTTTCGGGGTAGACGCTCCAGGGAGATCGGGATAGGGGCCCCCTTCGTCGGGAGGACCCCATATGCTTGGTTTTTGGTCACTTTGTATCTTTCAGAGACCAAAACCAAGTCAGACCGAAAGAAAAGGATTCTCTGTTGTTTTCCCTACAGCCAGTATGGCTTTTCTCCTAGACCCAAGCACCTGAGCTTGTGTTCTACGTGAGCACACCACAGATGCTGCACTCCATGCAGCAAAGCATTTTGACACCTACAACTGATCTAAACTGCTTAATGGTTATAAGTATTAGAACATTTCCAATCATAGCCTGGCCATTTAAAGATACTTCTCTTTCACTGGGTCCCAATCAAAACCCTAACATGTTTCAAACTGCACATCTCAATATTGCAAGAAGTCTCCTCAAAACCAGGTACAATCAGAAATAAAGAAGCCTTTTCCTTTGTGTTCAGAGAGTTGAAGTATAAAGTGTAGTATCTTGGTTTTCAGTTTGGCTTGACAATGCAAAAAATCTTCAACTTGCTAGCAGTTCCATTAGTTTTCTTGGAGTTCACCTTCTTTACCTGTCGTGTATGTGCTCAACCCAGCCAATTTAGGTGGTTCATCCATTTTATCAGGTCCCCGAAGAAAAAAATGCCATTTATTAAGTGGATTCTCTGATGTTCTGGTAAGACTGTTGGTATCGCTCCTATTTTACACTGAGAATGACATAAAATTAAGTCGCAAAAGCAAAGGAGTACTGTGAACCCTTATTTAACTACTTATGTTCTCTAGGATATACAGAACCCATTTGAGAAGTCATTTTACATACCAAGTACCAAAAACTGCATTAATTTTTCCAGTAAAGAGAGAAAAAAGCCGGGCGTGGTAGCGCACGCTTGTAATCCCAGTACTTGGGATTCTGAGACCAGAGGATTTGGGTTCGCTGCCACCTCAGCTACTTAGGTCCTCAGCAACTTAGTGAGACCCTGTTTCAAAATAAAGAATAAAAAATAAAGCTGGGTGTGGTGGCGCATGCTTGTAATCCCAGCATTCGGGAGGCTGAGACCGGAGGATCCGGGTTCGCGGCCAGCCTTAGCTACCTAGTGAGGCGCTCCGCAACTTAGTGAGACCCGGTTTCAAAATAAAGAATAAAAATAGGGCTGGGGGTGTAGCTCTGAGGTAGAATGCCCCTGAGTTCAATCCCCAGTACTACAAAA
>PVLC010022655.1:0-26475 GCA_004027655.1 Graphiurus murinus
TCTTTCTTTCTTTCTTTCTTTCTTTCTTTCTTTCTTTCTTTCTTTCTTTCTTTCTTTCTTTCTTTCTTTCTTTCTTTCTTTCTTTCTTTCTTTCTTTCTTTCTTTCTTTCTCCCTCCTGCCATACTCTCACCATGCTATGGGCCTCGCACAGTTTCTCTTTATAAGCTGACTACCTTGGCTATGTGTTGTAGTAACAGAAAGCTCATCAGCACAATTGCTAACTGCTCATGACAGAGTCTTCCTGGCCAACGTTATTTCTAGAGCGCTTTTCATTTGGCAGATATTTAGTCTCTACTGCTGGGGACTTGACACTCCACTTTTGAGAGGGATTAGTCCCAGGGATGAGGAGGGAGGCATAACAGGGAGGAGGGAAATTTTTTAAATGAGGTTTTTTTCCCATAGGGGAGGAGAGGTTTTTGGAATGAAGAGGGGATTAAGTTCAGCACTGGCTGCACATTCTCTCTCTCTCTCTCTCTCTCTCTCTCTCTCTCTCTCTCTCTCTCTCTCTCTCTCCTTCTCTCCCTTCCTCCCTCTCTCTCTCTCTTTTCTGGATTGATTGAACCCAGGGGCATTCTGTCTATGGGCTATACCTCCAGTTCTATTTTATTTTGAAACAGGGTCTCACTAAGTTGCTGGCCTCAAACCTGCGATCCTCCTGTCTCAGCCTCCCAAGTATTTGGATTACAAGTGCACGCCACCACCTATGCCCAGCATCTCCATGAATGTGAATTTGACTACTCTGGGTCCCGCATCTAAGCATACTGTTTTCTCTTAGCACATGTTTATCCGGTCATGTGCTGCATAAGGACGTTTTCCGTCAATGACGGACCTCTTATACAATGGAGGTCCCATGAGATTACAAGGGAGTGGAAAACTTCTATTGCCTGGTGACATCATAGTCATAGCCATGTCATGGGGTGGTGTTGGTGGTGATTCTGGTGTGAGCAAAGCCACTGTGCTAGTTGTACAAAAGTATGGCATATCCAGCTGTGTACAATGAGCCATACCTGATAATAACTGTAAACAACCACACTACTGGCTAAATGTATTTTCCACGCTATGCTTTTATTGTTGTTTTAAAGGATACTCCTTCTACTTATTTAAAAAAAAAAGTGTACTGTAAAACAGCATCTGGCAGATCTTTTGGAGGGGATTCCAGAAGAAAGTATTTTGACCGTAAAACAACAACTCCACATGTGTTTCTGTCTCTGAGGATCTTCCAGGGGGACAAGATGTGGAGTTAGAAGGCACATCTTGGAGGGAGTGGGGTGGGAATTGGGGAAGGGTTAAATGAGAAATGTGTGCATGTATGCCTTTATCTATACCAGCTTGTACCTAACAAAGATGTAGGATGACAATGCACCAATTAAAAAAAATAAAATAAAAAAATGTCAAAAAACCCAAAAGATAAATATAAAAATAAATTATATTTCTATATACTAGCAATTAAAAATATAAAATTCTATTCACAATAACATCAAAAGGAAGAAAACACTTTGAAATAAACTTAGCAAAACAAAAGGGGGAAAAAAAAAAAAGAAGGCACGTCTCGATGATCCTGATCCCGTGTAGGCCTAGGCTAATGTGTGTGTCTGTGTCTTGGCTTAAAATAGGTTCAAAAAGTAAAAAGAAAAAAAAATTACTAGAAAAAAATGTTTATAAAATATAAAAAAAGATCTCTTTGTACAATGTGTTTGTGTTTTAAGCTCAGTGTCATACAGAGTCAAAACAGTTTGAAAAATTTACAAGTTCTTTAAGTGAGTTCTTTACAGTAAGCTAAGGTTAAATTCTTACTGAAGAAAGAGGTTTTGTATGGACTGAGTGTAGCTAGGTGAAGAGTGCCTGTGTGCTGTCTGTGGCAGTGTACGGCAATGCCCTTGGCCTTGACTCACCTGGAGTCAAGCCTGCATGCTCCATTCATGATAAGTGCCCTAGACAGTCATACCATTTTTTTTTTTTTTTTTGCGGTACTGGGGATTGAACTCAGGGGCATTCTACCTCCGAGCTATACCCCCAGCCCTATTTTTTATTCTTTATTTTGAAACCAAGTCTCACTAAGTTGCGGAGCGCCTCACTAGGTAGCTGAGGCTGGCCGCGAACCCAGATCCTCCGGTCTCAGCCTCCCGAATGCTGGGATTACAAGCGTGCGCCACCACGCCCAGCTCAGTCATACCATTTTTAATACCTTTCTTTTTTTGCATGTGTGTGGTACTGGGGATTGAAACCAGGGGCATTCTACCTCCGAGCTACACTCCCAGCCCCATTAATTAATTAGTTAGTTAATGAATTAATTAATTTTTATTCATTCATTCATTCACTCATTTATTTATTTATTCATTCGTTTATTTATTTATTTTTTTCCGTTACTGGGGATTGAACCCAGGGGCATTCTACCTCTGAGCTATACCCCCAGTCCTATTTTTTATTCTTTACTTTGAGACAGGGTCTCACTAAGTTGCGGAGGGCCTCACTAAGTAGCTGAGGCTGGCCATGAACCTTTGATCCTGCTATCTCAGCCTCCCAAGTACTGGGATTACAAGTGTGCGCCACCATGCCTGGCTTATTTATTTATTTTTGAAACAGAGTCTTGCTAAGTTTTTTTAGAGTCCTGCTAAGTTGCTGAGTTTGTTCTTGAACCTGCGATCCTCCTGTCTCAGCCTCCCAAGTACTGGGATTATAGGCATGCGCCACTGGGCCAGGCTACTTATACCTTCTTTTTACTGTACCTTCACTATGTTTAGATATGTTTAAATCTACAGATGCTCACCACTGTGTCACAACTGCCTACAGTATTCGGTACACTCCAGGCCGCACAGGTTTGCAGGCTGGGAGCGCTAAGCTGTACCAGGCAGCCAAGGCGTGGGGTAGGCTAGCCCATCTGTGTTTGTGCGAGTACACTCTGCGATGTCCCCACAGCAATGAAATCAACAACAGTGCATTTCTCAGAACATGTCCCCGTTGTGAAGAGACGCTTGACAGTATTTGGTAGGAGAGGCGGCCTGGATGGAGGAGAGGAGGCCTGAGAAAGAGCTCAGGGAAGCCGGGCGTGGTGGCACACGCTTGTAATCCCAGCATTTGGGAGGCTGAGACCGGAGGATCCGGGTTCGAGTCCAGCCTCAGCTACCTAGTGAGGCCCTCTGCAACTTAGTGAGACCTGGTTTCAAAATAAAGAATAAAAAAAAAATAGGGCTGGGGGTGTAGCTCGGAGGTAGAATGCCCCTGAGTTCAATCCCCAGTACCGCAAAAAAATAAAACAAAAACAAAAAAACCACAGAGCTCAGGGATCTGAATGCAGCTGATGACAATGTTAGCTACAGTTTACCAACCAAGAGCCTCGCCTGGACCAGATATTAGTACAGTCTCATTTAACTTGTACCCTCAACCCAGAAGTAGGGGTTATTTCTTTTTAGACAGAGATGGTACAATTTGCCTGTCCAGGATCAGGGTGCTGGGGGGGGGTGTCTCTGAAGGTCTAACTCTAATGCTGCCCCTCCTTTTCTCCCTGGGCTGGGGACAACTAGGATGTGACAACCAGCTTCCTCCCCAGCACGCTGGCATCTCTCAGCACAGCTGCACAGGAAGTCCTGTGCATCGGGCACACAGCGCCAAGAGCCGAATCCCAGGAAACCCCTGCTAGCGTGCAGTTGAATCCCCATGCAACAGACACGACATAAGTTGGAGGTCTCCTTCCAAAGAAACCCCATCTGACCAATGGCGATTATTGCTTTTAGACCACTGACATCACATATGTGGCTTCTCTAAGCATCTGAGATAACTTGTTTATACTTGTTTCATTTTGGAAACAAATATTGTCCCATTAAAAAAAAAAAATTGACTTACAGTAGTTGGGAGACTGAAACAGGAGGATTGCAAATTGGAGGCCACCCTCGGCAACTTAGTGTGGGGCTCTCAGTAACTTAGCAAGACCCTGTTTCAAAATGAAAAAGTAAAAATGGGGCTGGGGGTGTAGCTTGGAAGTAGAATGCCCTTGTGTTCAATCCCTAGAACCATTACCACCACCACCACCACCACCACTAAAAAAAAAAAAAAAAAAAAAAAAAAAAAAAACCTTAGAAATTCCACTCCATGAATGGATTCTAGGGAAACAATTATTAATATATGGAGTGATTGAGCCACAGGGATGCTTTATGATTTTGAAAGAGAAAAGTTGTGAGCCCATTCTAAATCCAACACCAGCAAGGCAGCCAGGAGCAGAGAAGATGGCCCTGGCACCTGGAGTCCCAGCCCTCTGCCACCTGCAAACCTATCTGCGCCTGAGCGAGCTCCTTAGCCTCAGTTTCCACATCCGCCAATGGGTGCCCAGAGATTTCCCCGGTTTATGGTGGTTTGGGGAGGAGCACGTCAGCGCCTTGAATGTACTGAGCTCAGGGCGCAGGCTTGCTGCTGATCCCTTCTGCTTAGCTAGACGATGTCCTGAGACAGGATTGGATTCAGCATCAAAAATGACCTCGGAGATACCTATTTAATAGCATGGGGGCGATGTTCCTGAACCAGTAAACAACAACAAAAAAACCACCCCAAAGTCCCAAACCACTTTGTCCGGTCAGCTCCATTTGTTAGTGTGTGTTAGAAACAAAGACAGACGGGGGCAGTGGCTCCCTGGCGTCTGGCCCCTGCCAGCCTCTCTCTCGTGGAGCCCCAGCCCAGCCCAGTAGCCAAGACGCAAGTCACCCCAGGCCGATTTTGTGCTGCAGTTCTCCATTGGCTCCAAACACACTGAGTAATAGGAGGGAAACCCATGATATTACTGAACCTAGGAAGTTCTGCATGTCTGCCCCCAGCTGAGCCTTCACTTTCGGACCCTGCCTAGCTCTTCTGCCATCTCCTTCACTCTGTCTCTCTCTCCTCTGCAAAGATTTCCTTCCTGTGCCTCCAACAAGTGAGGCATGCCTCTGTCTCTGGGCCTTTCAACACTTGCCCCTGCCCCAAATTCCCCTCTCTCAGCGGCCCACAGACTCTGTTCCCTCATTTGCCGTCTTTCTTCAAGTGTCAGCTTCTCAGTGCGTCCTTCCCGGCTCATCCTGACTCCGGTGGCCCCCTGCTAGCTCATGCGTCCATCTTAGCACTTACTACCAAACCCGCTGGAAGACAGGAATTCCTGGGAGTTTTCTCAGTGTTACAGCTCCAGCACCTGCGACAGCTTTTGGGATTTAGTGGCCCACTCCGAAAACAGTTACCTAGTGGATGAATTATCTTACTTTTTTTCTCCCCCCTGCTGCTAATTTGTACCTTGTAAGCCTTCTGGACATTAACGTATCTTATTTTTTTCCCCAAAAAGAAAAAAGGATAATTAAAAAATTCATAGCACTTTATTCGTATATTTCCATTTTATACCATTTCTTGGATGGGCTGAGAATGGAAAGCAGAGACAGTGCGATCAAGGGAGAGAGAGAAAGAAGGAGACAGACAAACCTGCTATTTTAGGCTCTGTTCTGGATGGTGGCCAAACCCCTTTGCTAAATCAAGGGGCTGGAATTTAATACCACTCCTTATCAAGAAAGCCAACTTACTAATTTAAACCTAAGGCTAGAATATTTCGATACCAGCTGCTCCGATGTCTAATAATTCCCAACATATTTTAATTGTTCAGGTTTCTAATAACATCAGACACATGTCTTCTCTGCCATGAGGAACACATTTAGTTCAAAAAGAGCCAAGATGGGAAACATTTGAAGTCCATGGAGGAGCCACAGGGGGAACCAGCCTCCAGGTTAGTAATTTCCATGTGGGCTCCCCCAGACCCAGCCAGGAGAAGAGGTTCACTTACCATCATGGCTGCGTGGGTCAGGTTTCTTGAGACAATGTTTGACAGTCAGGTCTCAACACACACCTGTTCTGTGTTAACCTCCTCTGAGTAATATTATCTGAAGATCTGGAGTGTATAGCAAATGATGACTTGATTTTCTGTTTCTTGAATTCAAAGACCATTTGAGAGAAGGAACTGAGAGAGTCCCAGGGTCTGTCTATCTATCTCACATGTTCTCCCAAGGAGATCTCTTCTATTCCAAGTTCCAGAATACTACTCAGTCCTAATTCCACAATCCTTCCTCTTTTCTTGGGTTCCAAAGTCCATGAAACATTAACACTTGGATATTTGTACCCAACGTGCCCCAAAAGGAACTCAGCATCTTCACCCCTAAATGGAACCCTCCCCATCACTCTGTATCTTAGCAACCAGCACCATTGCTTTTCAAGTTACAGAGGCCTGGAGTTACCCTTCATTGCTCCTTTCCCTCACTCTATGCCTCCAACCAACCATCTGTCCTCTGTCTTAAGAATCTCAAAAATCAATCCACTTCTCTGTCTACACTGCAGTGCTTGTGTTTGGGGGTGTGCTCATCTCTCCACTGAATCACAACAACCCATGGGTCCTCAGGGTGCCCCTCTAAATACCCATCACCGTCAGCTGGCTGCAGCAGCTGGAGTGTCAATCATCCCGTGAAGGGAAAGAGACCGGGTCACTCTCTGCCTTAAAACCCACTGGTAGCTGCCTACTAACCTTGGGATCAAGTTCAGACTCTACCATGATTTACAAAGCTGTGTGGAGGAGACGCATTAGAAGGTGATGAATTAGATTTATTTGGTCATAACCCTCACTTTTAAAAATAGAATAGAATAGAATAGAATGGAATGGAAATAGCATCTTTTGTGCATTTTAAGGGCAAGTCTTGTTTTACACATATGCGTGTGTCCTGAGTTGGATATGAGATGCGTTTCCTATTGTTGGACGCAGTGAAGGCGAGCTTTAGAACCATGAGTGGACAAGACCTTTTGTCGCGAGATAGTCTCCTCCTTCATTTACTCAGAACTCTGTTGTTTTGGAGCAATGACAAGGTGTCATTCTTTGGGCCTATGCCAGACATAGGCCTTTGCCCAGACCGTAACATCCAGGAGAGAATACATGCATGATAAATGTCTGTTATTTGCATCTTGTGATGAATTACTTTATGAATTCTTTCTGCAAGAAGACGACCATGGGCAAGAGTGGGGAGGAAGTAGAGAATTGCAGTCCCCCAAGACTAGGATTTAGAGGCAGAAGAAAGAGGAAGAATGCTAGGCTGGCCAACCTTCCCACTCCTGCCTCAGTGGGTGGAGACCAGGGCTTTGGGGTCAGCCTGCCCAAGTCTGATCCTTGCAGGCCCCTGCCTGCCTGAAGCCCTGGCCAGGGCACGAATCTTTCTGAATCACTTGTAAGAGGGGGATAATATCTGTGCCAGCACTTGTTGGAAGAATAAAAACAAAACTCACTCTTGGTGTAGGGTCTCCATGCAGGGTGTTCCTGACAGTGAGCTCAGCTGGAAGGCTCAGAGGTAGCAAAGGCGGGCCCTCGAGGACAGACAGGGCCGTCCACAACCCTCCAGAAGGCTCTACCTAGATGGAGATGGGAATAGGGTCAGATGATTGTCATAAACCCCCGGGCCAAGTGTGGTCATAGCTCTGGCTGTAAGAAATAAAAATTAGATGGCCCGTGATTACAGGTGTAAAAAGGGACTTTTTAAAAATGTGCTTTTATTGGTGCATTATAGTCTCACATCATAGTGTAAGTCACGTTGACAATGAAAACCGTTATGCCTAGTAGGCTCACTTTGCACTTATTTCCTTGTATTTTCTCCTTTACATATCGCATGAGCCTCTCTGTCCAGCGAACATCCCACCAGCGATAAATAGAAAGTTTCCTTCTCTGGCCAGTGCAGTCTGAGGAAGTAATTACAGGAGCGAATAACGCCTGCCTTATTATTCCCGGCCGGTCCTGGAGTCACTCCGCTTATCTGATGTAAATGTGCCTGAGGAGCATCCCAGGAGAGCATGTTCTCTATTTCCTGACGTGCTGGAAGATGCAGGAAATGAGAGGGGGAGGCCAGGCCAGCGGGACCGGGGGAAATCCAATCCCCGATGCCTTTGTTCAAAATAACTTTAACCGATACTTTGGAGGAAGCTAATAAAAACCATGCGGGGGAGTTTTTGCATCCCTCCAAACATTTAATATAAAACATGCACAAAACATTCATCAGGTTTTGGAGGAAAGGTGGTTTTGTGTTCCCCAGAGGAAGGCTAGGGGGGGTCAGATTTGGGGAAGGAGTTTCTATCTATAAGAAACTCGTAGAAATGGGGGAGAACAAGGACCCACTTATCTCTTCCCCCCTTGGGGTGGGGGATGGTGAAAGGTGGGGTGGATTAGACTGGAAGGAATTGAATGGGTGGAGTGTATCTTCCTTCCAGCTCACCAAATGGGGAAGATGGTAGATTTTATACGTCAACTTGGCCAGCCCATGATGCCTAGACATTTAGTCTACCATCGACTTAGATGTTACTGTGAAGGAACATCAAGTAGACTTCGAAATAAAGCAGATAATCTATCATAATATAGGTGGGCCTTGTCCAATCAGTTAAAGGCCTTACAAGAAAAAGACTGAGGTCCCCAGAAGAGGAAAGAATTCTGCCACTGGTTGGCCTTTGACTTGGGGTACAACAATCTTTCCCTGGGTTCCTAGCCTGCTGGTTCATCTTGAAGATTTTAGACTTGCTAGTTCCCACTAGTTCATATCCTTAAAATCTCTCTTTCTGAATGTGTGTGAGTAAAGCATGCATGACCTATTGAATCTGTTTCTCTAGAAAACCCTGGAATCCTGATTAATCCAGGGGTGAATACCCCACTGCCACCCCAGGTAGGAAGGTGGTCAGGTGAGAAGGAGCTAGAGGGAGGCTGGTCTGATCCCTTTGGATCTCTCAGGGTATTTGTTGTTGGGGCAGGGTGTGGTTGGACTAACATCTGTGTGGTGATAGTCAAAAAAAGTTCTTGTATCCCCACGAGCTAGGAGATAGCAGGCTGGCTCTGAAAGGTTCGCTCTGAAAGGTTCAAGGTCATGCACCTGCCCACTTGTCCTTTCATTCACTAAACAAAGTCATGACTTGAAGGCCCTCTTTGGGAACAACACAGAAAGGAAAAAGAGAGATAAAGAGGAAGAAGGAAAGAGGAAGAAAGGAAAGAGAGAGAGAAAGGAAGGAAGGAAGAAAGGAAAGAAAGAAAGAGGAAGGAAGGAAAGAAGGCAGGAAGGAAGGAAGGAAGAGAGGGAAAGGAGGGAGGGAAAATAAGGAAGCCCTGCCTTCCTAGAGCTTACAGTTGAGAGGATGTGACTAACTATACATAAAGAACAAAGAGAAGTCAAGTACAGGGATAGCATTTAATGGATTGCTTATCCTGAGAGGCAGACACCATGCCAGGACAACAGGAAAAACAGAACAATGTCCTTCAAGGAGAGTACAGCCTCCTGGGGGAAGCCACCAAGTGAGCAGCCAATTAGAACAGCTGTGTGTGGGCATGCAATGTCCCAAAAGGCCACCAAGAACTCCTGGGCACTGAGGGGAGAGTCTCCTGAGCTCCCCACCAGCTGTCGCCCTTCTCAGGACTTCTCCATAGAGAAGAAACGGGCAGCAGTGAATTTATGCGTCTGCAAAGCATCCCCTCCCCGCTCCCTCCAGGTGGCTCCCAGGAGCCTTTCTTGGCCCAGGGACTCTCTCTGGGTGCTGGTTCCTGAAGTCTCCGCCTGTGTGTTCCTGCACCCAGAAGGCTGCCTCCTCCGTGTATTCGACTTTATGTCACTCTGTGATGTGAGGAACATCTCCATCCTGCATATGAGAGCCTGGGACAACGAAGGTGATCAGGAAAAGGAGATCGCAAGGTTGTGGTTCGGGTGTACGTGAGCTGCCCTCCCTCTGCTCTACGCAGACTCCAGATATCACCAGAGGGGAACCGCCTGGGACTAGTTTTGTGCTGGGGAGGGAGGGCAGTCAAAGCTGAAGGGAGAGCATTTTCCCTTGTCAAAGACTTAATGGAAACAAACGCACTGAGCCAGGCCCATGACCCTTCTCTGCCATTACCAGCTGTTTCTGAGAGGCGGGGCTCGAGTCCAGCATTAGTAACATCTGTAATTTGTGTCTTCTTTGGAGCCCTTGCGTTTTGCTCAAATGCCTGATGGGAATGTCCTTCAAATTGCTAGGATGACTGTGGCACCTCTGTGTGGTTCCTACGAAATGACCGAGTGATATGGAGGAAACCCAGCGGGAAACAGCTGCCAGTGGAAGGAATGACGGCACCCCGGCCAGAGCAGAGGCTGCAGGGGAGCGGAGAGGTGGCCCTGTGAACAGACCCGTGGATTAGAGGTTTCATCCGGCCACCAAGGCTAGCGGACAGATTTGTATGTAAGTGAACATAACCAGGACTTCTTAGATAGAAATGCATTCTAGAAAGCTCTTACATTTCTGTAGCAGTCGCAGGATCCTTGGGTGGGCAGCCGTAGGAGTACTGATAATAATACTATTAATAATAGCTGTTACTTAAAGACTTAAATGGAAGACCTGAAACTAAAACGCCTCGAAGGTAGCACAGGTGGGAAGCTTTATGCCACTGGGTTTGGCAATGATGTTACTCGGATATGATACCCAAGCACAGGCTGTGAAAGCAATAGTGGATAAATGGGACCACATCAAACTTAGCTTCTGTGCAGAAAAGGAAGCAATGAACCTACTGACAAACAAAGACAAAATCTGTAGACAAAAATCTATAGACAACCAGCCAACCTATGGAAAGGCAGAAAGCATTTGCAAACCTTTTTATCTGGTCCAGACCACATAAAGAACTCTTACTACTCAACAACAGCAACGCCAAACAACAACAACAAATCAAATAGGTTAATTTGAAAATAGACGAAGGATCTGTATAGACATAATCGCCAAAGAAGATACACAAACTGACAGCAAGCATATGAAAATTTGCATGCCCTCACTAATCACCAGAGAAATGCAAACCAAAAGCATGATGAGGTGTCCCCTCACCCCATTAAATTGGCCACCATGAAACACACCACCACCAGCAAATGACAAAAGCTGGAAGCTGGTGAGGATACAGAGAAATTAGAACCCTGTGCACTGTTGGTGGGAATGCGAAATAATACCTCCATTATGGAAAACAGTATGAAGGTTTAGCAAAGAAATTAAAAATAGGATTACCATATAATCCAGCAATCCTTATATACATATATACTCAAAAGACTTGAAAACAGGATCTTGATGAGATATTTACATACCTATATTCAGATCAGCATTACTCATCATAGACAAAAGGTGGAAGTAATCCAAGTGTCCCATGATGGATGAATGGATATAAAAGAATGTGATCTATAGCTGGGTGTGGTGGCGCACGCTTGTAACCTCAATACTAGGGAGGCTGAGACAGGAAGATGACAGGTTCGCAGTCAGCCTCAGCTACTTAGTGAGGCCCTCCACAACTTAGTGAGACCCTGTTTCACATTAAATAACAAAATATAGGGCTGGAGGTATAGCTTGGAGGTAGAATGCCCCTGGGTTCAATCCCCAATACCACAAAAATAAAATTTTAAAAAATGTGATATATACATACAGGCAAATCTAATTTTTAAAAGGAAGGAAATTTTGACATATATTACAACATGGATATATCTTGAGGACATTATACTGAGTAAATAAGTCAGGCATAAAAAGAAAAAACATACTGTGTGATTCCACTTACATGGGGTACCTAGAGTAGGCATATCTAGTAGAATGGTGCTTGCCTGGGAGGACAGAGTGAGGAGTCAGTATTTAATTGGTAAGGAGTTGCAGATTTACAGAATGAAAGATTTTTGGAGATCTGTTCAACAACAATGTGACTGTATTTAATGCCACTGAAATGTGCACTAAAAAATGATTGATATGCTAGACTTTATGTATTTTGCTACTGCAATTAAAAATTTTTAAATTAAAAATATTTGCATGAAGAAACTACTGCCACTTGTGAGCCCTGTGTGCCGGGCACAGGACTCGTATTATTTCAAAGTGACCATTACAATGACCACGTTGCATCCTGCTGAGGAAGGGACTCTTAGCTGACTTGTTTTGCAGAGGAACTAACTAAAGCCCGAAGAACAAATTCTGTGCCCAAAGTCACACATGGGTGAGTGGGCAGAAGCTTAAAACCCTGAGGAACGCACGCTAAATTGAAGGTATCAAGAACTGAGCTGGAATCAGATCTCACTCCAAGCCCATTCTTGTAACTGCCAAGTTGTATCATAGAGCAGTCAGAGAAGTCAGGTTGGGGTGACATTTTCTAGCTCACCTGTAAGACTAAGACATCTTTTTCTTCCAATGAGGTGTGCCAGGTGCTAGGTCAGGCAGGTAGGCTACAGACAAGTCATTTTGGAACCAAGGGGTGACGGTTCTTTTGGACCATTGGGAGTATACATTTCTAAGTCCATGCAGATGGCTTGAGAGAACGCGGTAGGGACTGAGGGACCTGGTTTCTCGCAGCGACAAATCAGAGGTGAGTTTGCTGTGGTGCCAATGTCTTAGAAACTCGTATTTTGGGTCACAGAAGAGAGGGAGAAGGGAAGCAGTATCTGTGTGGATGAGGTCTGTGTCGAGACCTTGCGGATCTCAGTGAATCCCCAGAAAAGAGTTACAGGCAAGGGTTCTAGTTGCCTTCCAACAGATGAGGAAACTGGAGTGCACGGAGGTTCAGTACCTTGCCCAAGGTGCCATGATTTGTGGGTGGCAGAGCCGGGGAAAGATTGGCAATTTGCCTGTGCTTACCCTAAGTTCATGGACAGAACCTCCAGGGAGCCCTCTGACGGTAGTGTTCTGCACCTTCCTGGTCCACTCAGCCTCCCCCTCCCCTAAAGGACTATTTCATACCTTTCTCTCCAAATCCCCATCACCTCCTCTCTACCTGTGCTGGATGTCTTGCATCCTGGATAACAGAGTCAGCAGAAGCAATGGGAGTAGCCTCCCCCTACCCCCAAGCTGCCTCCAAGCCTAACAAGCCAATAGCATCCCTCTCTATGTCGGGCAGCACTGTCCTTGGTCCTGAAGCCCCTCCCCCACACCGCCGCCAGGACCACCACAGGACGCTGCTTCTTGTACTCTTCTTTTTCTTCGTGGACCCTCCCTTCAGCACACAATATATGGCAGTGTCTCACATTTTTGGAAGTCTTTCCCCTGGACCTTCTAGTGCTCACTGTTTTCTGCACAGCCAAGTTCCTTGAAAGAATTGCCTCTTAAATCTTCTTCCTGTCCTTCCATTTTCTCTGGTCTCACCCCCCAGCACTTTAGCAAGCCGTTCCTTTTTGAGGTGTCCCAGTGGCCTCTACAGAGTGCCCTTTCTAGGGTGTTTCCCACCCAAGCAGATCATTTTAACAGCCTCTCCTCTCTGCATCACAATTATATTCAGTAATAGCAATAATCTTTGTTCTCTTGGCTCATTCTCTGGTTTTGAAACAATCACTGATTTCAAAGAAGATTGAATTTCCACGTCAAAGCCATCCCAATTCAACTAAAGTTTTCACTTATTCAACCACAATATTTCACTTTGCCGTTTTGTATTCCATTGTCCTGTGAATTTTAAGTGCAAATAAAGACGTCGGCTGGTCACACAGAATAGATGAATCAGAATGACTTCAGTTGTGTGTCTTTGTTTTGACAGTCTCTGAGCTATCATTATCCACGTCAAATCTGTTTCAGTGTTGGAATATAGAGTCTCACAGGGGCTGGAGACCATGTACTGAGCTCAAAGGATTTTGGAAATATCCAAGTGACTCTAGGAGCAAAACAGAGCTGAGTATGCAGGAGTAGAGGCTAACTATATAACCTTAGTTCTCGGGAGGATACCATGCTCATTATGAGAAAATAATATAAATGTGCTCATTGGAAATCTTTTTTTTTTTTTTTTTTGCGGTACTGGGGATTGAACCCAGGGGCATTCTACCTCCGAGCTATACCCCCAGCCCTATTTTTTATTCTTTATTTTGAAACAGGGTCTCACTAAGTTGCAGAGGGCCTCACTAGATAGCTGAGGCTGGCCACGAACCTGGATCCTCCGGTCTCAGCCTCCCAAGGAAGTCTTCGTACACATTATTTGACCTCGGTAGCAACCACAATGATGTTTAGAATTTAGACCAACTAAAGATGTTGTTCCTGGACACTGTTTAGAAAGGCCACTGCAGGGTGACGATAAAAGCAGACTCGTTTTTAGTTGGTTCATTATTATTTTAAAATTTGCAGCTGGGTATGATGGGGCACACCTGCAATTCCAGTACTTGAGAGGCTGAGACAGGAAGATCATAGGTTCAAGACCAACCTCAGCAACTTAGCAAGATCTTCAGCAATTTAGTGAGATCCTGTTTCCAAATAAAAATAAAATAGGGCCGGGGATGTAGCTCGGAGGTAGAATGTCCCTAGGTTGAATCCCCAGTACCCCTCCTGTGCTTTCTCTCTCTCTCCAGAAGAAAACATTCCTTTATTGCCTACTACTGGGAAAGACCTCCTCCTATACCCTCCTATGCCCTCCATGTCACCCACCCCAATAATTACCACTCAGCCCTTATCCCCAGCGGCCTGGCTGCAGCACTGAACACAACTGGTCAATCCCTTCCTTCTTCCTGTGGTCTCTGGTCCCCAGGGTGTCTGGGTTTTTCTTCTACTTCACAAACTGCTTCTTCTCGGTCTCCATGGAAGATCCACTTCCTGCTTTCAGGTTCTAAATGCAGAAATAGCAAGGCTCCATCTGCCAGCCTTTCTCTGTAGGCAACCTCCTTACGTTCCCATGACCTTATAGCTGGTTAGTCTTAGGGGAATATAATCTCTAGATATTTAAGGACAATTGTGTGCTGACCACTACTGAGTTTATTTGTCCTGTTGAGACTCCTTCCCTAAATTCCGATCCTTGCATAGTCGTGTTTCTCATACTAACGTTTAAGACAATGACGGACCGCATATACGATGGTAATCCCATAGATTACAATGGAACAGAAAATCTATTGTCTGGAGATGTTGCAGCCACCCTAGTGTCACAGCACAGTGAGTTACTCACATGTCTGTGGCGGTGCTGGTGTCAACAACCCTACTGTGCTTCCAGTGGTAGGAAAGCAGAGCGCATAAGATTATGTACGGGACATCATACTTGATAATCAGAAAACACAACCATTCATGGGTTTATTACTTACTATCCTTTACTCCTGATTGTTATTTTAGGATGTACTCTACCTGTTAAAAACAGGATGTGTGTTACGCTTGCAGCAGCTTTAGACATCTTGGGTTTAGTGCGTCTCTTGGTTGCATCAAGAGGCCAGGGGGAGTGATTGACACGCACTACCTGAGCTTATGAAAGTGTGCCCTAGGACATTTACAAGAAGGAATCACCTAGCCATGCACTAATCCCATCATTAAGCAATGTGTGCTTGGATTTAACAAATATGTCCTTGACACCTCTGCTAGGAGGTCTCCCTGGCATCTCAAACTCACTCCTCTCCCTGGCCAAACCCAGCTCTGCTTCCAGCCCTTTCTGACTCAGCAGAGAGTAACTCTGGTTTTCCATTGGCTTAACCCAAAAGCTTTGCGGAAATCCTTTCCTCTTCCTTCTCTTACACCTCACACTAAACTCATTAGCACATCCCATTACTTTACCTTTAATATCTAGCCAGAGCCACCTGACTGATTCTTACCTTCCCCATCCTAGTTCGAGCCACCATCACACCTTGCTAGGACTTTGCAGTAGCCTCCTGTCCCTATCCCTGCCCCTCTACCTGGTAGCCAGGGTGGTGTTTTGAAATGTAAGGCACATTACTCATTCCTTTGCTTCAAACCCTCTTCTTATTTTACTCAGAGCAAATCCCAATATCTTTACCAAAGTCTTTGAGTTCAAACATGAACACAGACCTCCAACCACATTTTACGACCACCATTCTCTACCCCATTCACTCTCTGCCACATTGCTTACTTAGTATTTCTTGGAACTATAGGACACTCTTGTCTCAGCTGTTCCCTCTGCTAGAAACACCCCTCCTCCAACACCTAAAGGGGTTCGCCCCATCACTTCTTCACTCCACTGAATAGTCACATGATCAGAAAGACCCTACCTGGCCAGCTTCTCCTCCATCACTCTATTTTTCTTCCTAGCTCATGCCATATTGTGAAGTCTTAGATATCCATTGTTATTTTGTTTGATTTCATCCTGCGAAGTGCCCCTGGAGTGTGCTGCTGAAGACCTTGGACAAACCTTAGTCCCTGGAGGGCACATGTATGAGTGTGGACTTTTCCACTTGTCCATCCTTCTATCTCGGCAGACATTGCTAATCAATCACAGCCCTGGGGTGGGGAGAGAAGGGCCCCTGAAGTCTTCATGGCTCATCAGGCATCACCAAAAGAGTTGGCATGTGGGATGGCATTTCTTTGCCATACCCAGTTTGTAGAGAGTCTAATGTGTACATTTTGTCCCCATGCTGAATCCCGAAGCTCTAGTTTGTAATTTGTCTGAAGGACCAAGAGTCTGAGACGGGTCAGGGTAGGGAGAGATGATAGGTCCTGGGTCCCTAAACTGCCGCCTACAGAGATGGGATTCCCATTCTGTGCACTGGGTAGTGTGAGACTCAATAGCCACACCCAAGTCTCTCAAAATTCACAGTGCATAAAATGCTTCCCCTGTTTTCTGCCTGGCTTGACACATACTCTCAGGTATCTGTATCCTGCAGGACAGGACTCTCCTCTGAGGTCAAGGTCAAGTTCAAGCTCCACCTCTCTCACTGTCTTCTTGCATCTCTCAAAAACACCCCTAGTGCATTGTGCCCAAACCAAATCCATGCTCTTCCCCCTGGAAACAGGGGCTTCTCTCTCCCCAGAACCTCTTGGCAACTGGCCCCACTCCCTGCTCATGACATGAGCCAGAGGACCTGTGATTCAGGCTGGACAAGACAACGTCTCCTAATTCACCAGTGTGTTGACTGTATCCCTGGACCTCTCTTCTGCCATCCATTTCCCCCTAGACCACAACCACAAGCCCAGTTATCAGCTGAATTGCCTGCTGCTGAGAGGCCCTGCAGGGAAGAAACCCTTTTAACTTGGAGAACTCAGGGTTTCTAAGTCACCCTGGACCAGGGGCACTTGATCTCTCGAGCACGTCTCCCAAGACTATGTGCTGAAGAAGATTTGGGGGAAATTGGTGCTCCCAACTGGTCTCTGAAGGGGGATCTGTAGCATTTCCACTCCGGGCTGATCAGGATTCAGCAAGGTGAGTGTGGCTTCCTTTGTCCCTTGGTGCCACCTCACAGGGCTTGGAGGAGGGACGCAGGCTTTGAGTTCCTCACTCCGATGGCTTCTGCCTACATTCTTTCCCTTCCTGTCTACCTTGATCTCGATGTTGTTGGTGGTGGGGGACTCAGCTCCAGGCCAGAGATGTGTCCGTGTCATCATGTCATCACCATCTCCTTCCCTACCCCGTGTGAGCCTAGGTGCTCCAGTTGCTTAAACAGCACATGCACATTCAGGGGTGCTCATCGGCACCCTCATTTGGGTTTCTATTACTTACGCACAAGCTTACTCATTCAACTGGTGTTTGTGGTATTAGACAGGGTTTCAGAGGCTGGAGAGAGAGAGAGAGAGAGTTTGATCAGGATTATCAGAGTGCTTGTGTTCCCTGACCTCAGAGGGGAACAGAGTAAACAGAGAAACGAGGCAACAAAGGGGCAGGTGGTAGGGAGTGAGAAGGGGGAGCAAGGCAGGGTTTGGGGTGCTGATGGTGGGGCTGAGATCTTTTGAGTCAGGGGTGTTGGTCTGGAAGGCCACGTGGGGTGGGAGAGGCCAGGGCAGGGGCTTGGCAATATGGCCTGAGGGAATGGGTGGGTGGTCCCCTGGGAGGCCAGATGGAGGGCAAGTGTTGTGCAAAGGAGCTGAGGTTTTAGATGTGACCTTTTAAGACTTAGTTGGCATTGTAACTAGGTGTATGAACAGATGCCAGATGGACTACAGAAAGCACTGCATGCCTTAAAAATGTCCTTACCCCAGCAGGTGGGCTTTACTCATTGTCTTTGACTGTTATAGTATGAATGTGACCTTCCCCCCGCCCCCTCAAATTCATGAAATCCTCACCCCAAGGTGATGGTATTAGGAGGGGGTCTTTGGGATTAGGTCAGGAGGGTGGAGACCCTCGTAAATGGGATTAGTGCCCTTAGGAAAGAGATTCCAGCCAGCTCATTTACCTGTAACTTTCTTCATGCGAAGACACAGCAAGGAGACCCCATCTATGAACCAGGAAATGGACTTTCACCAAGAAACAAATCTGCGGAGGCTTAATCTTAGACATCCACCCCTAGAACTGTGAGAACTTAATTTCTGTTGCTTATAAGACACACCGTCTATGGTATTATGGCCTAAGACAGTGTCTAAATGTGTATTCACACACTGTATTTTTCTGTGTATTTTTTTAAATGTGTATTTCATCTTTGAATTTAAATATGGAAAGGACTCCTTGGAGACAGATTTTTGTTTTGGTTTTTCTAATTTGGACTGCGAGACCGCCTGGAGGTAGAAACAGAATGGATAAGTGAATGACTGGGCTCACCACACCCACTCCAAATAGGATTTGAGGCAGCAATGCAGACACCCTCCCGGCCAGCATGGTGTCCAGTGTCTCCTGAGCTGTCTTGACAGAGGGACGTAGCTTTCAATAAAGGCAGATCCTCTCTACTACTTCATGGATGATTTGGTGACCTTGTCTCTGTGCATGGAGAATAGGGGAGATGAGGTGGCCGGGAGGTTCTGCAGTAAGTGTTAAAGTGCTCACGGATTTGGATCCTAACTATCTCCTCCGGGTTCACCTCTTTTGGGTAATGTCCCCCACCATCTCCGTCCTCAGCCTTCTCTCAAATCCCAGGCCTTCTCTGTCTAATCCCTCACTTGGCACTTTGTTTGTGTCGCCCCAGGGATGCCCCATGGAATGGGTTTCCCATCTCTGCTGTCACTGGCTGTGTAGGGGCAGAGCAGTCTCTCTTACCCCCCACAGGACCATCTGGGCATGGGTTACAATGCAGAATCTGACCCAGGCTCCCAGGGGAAGGCCGTGCTGTGGGTCCTGGCCCACCTGAGCAGCAAGGGTGATGGAGATCGAGTATAGCTTGCAAACAAACTCAGCCAGGCTCCGATTTAGCTCTTTCTTGAACTAACTCTACAGCTTTCAGGCCACTGAGCCCCAGTTTTCTTAACTTGAAGCTGACATAAGTATACTGCAAATTTGTGGATAATGGACACTATCTACATGCATGGAACTTCTAGTGTAGGAGTTCTTTTCCATTCTCAGAGCTTCCTTTGACAATACTCATATCAGAGGCCAGTTCGCCATCACCTGGCTCTGCCCCAGAGCTTGTTGAAGGGATGGTATGGATGTTCGTGTTTGGCACATTGCCTGGCATATGGTAAATGGCTAGCAAGGCTGTGATTATTTTTGTTATTCTTGCTCAAAACCTTCCCAAACCAGTATGATAAGCATAAAAGAATGACTTCATCATCCACACCGCTGCTAATTTCCAGAGCAAATTGCTGGAGACCTGCACGTGCCGCGTTTGAAGACCAAGCAGATGTCTGCCACCGTCTGTTTTCTTTCTGAGGAACCCAAGCTCAACACCAGCCCCTTCTCTCCTTGCTTGTCTCCCAACCCGGAGCCAATCCATCAAGACCCTCCACGGCGAGGAACGAATTACAATGATCTTTGCACGAGGCAGTTTGAACTTGCCTTCCCGTAGCTTATAAACCTGAGTCGCAACCCAAACTGCTGAGAAATCTCCGTGTGTCAGATATTTTTCTCCTAATTGATAAGAGAGTGCTCAAAAATAGAACTGTCATTTGACAGATCCTGGAACTAATTGCCTCGCACGGAGCAGGCTGCTACGTGTGACCGGCATTCTCCCCTCCTCGCGGTGGTTCCCAAGGAAACGAGGTTAATACATTCCTGCTTAATGCTTGCCTTGTGGATCCTGGGTCCCCATTCGCCGCGGTGGGCACAGGGCATGGGGGGGAAAGCACTGAGAACATCATTTCATGCTTTTCCCTCTTCTGCTGGAAGTGCAAAAGTCTCCACCAAAGATTAAATAAATGTTCAGCCAACCATCAAAAAATTATCAGTTTCTACACTTGTCTCATACTTCTAAATGCTTGGTGGCAAGTTCTACTAGATCAAAACATTAAGGTCTTCAAAATCCCAAACCACCAAGTTTTAACAGTAGTTAACTCTTTGGTCAGGAGTGGTTAACATTGCTTTGGGTACATTTTGATAATGTCTCTTAATTTTCCTCTATAGGCATGTATCATTCTATTTTATTATTTTTTTGTGGTACTGGGTATGGGACCCAGGGGCATTTTACCTCCAAGCTACACCCCCAACCCTATTTTATTATGAAACAGGGTCTCACTAAGTTGCTGAGGCTGGCCCTGAACCTGCAATCCTCCCATCTCAGCCTCCCAAGTACTGGGATTTACAAGCGTGTGCCACCATGTCTGGCTGGGTCACTCTATTTTTTTAAAAAAATATTATGAAATATTTTAACCTACAGAAAATTACAGTTATTAAAATGAGCACTTGGATACATAATCCAGGTCTTGTTTTACATTATAATCACAACAACATAGTAATTACAAAGCTGGGCGTGGTGGCACACGCTTGTAATCCTAGTACTTGGGAGGCTGAGACTGGAGGATCTGGGTTCGAGGCCAGCCTCAGCGACTTTGTGAGGCTCTCTGCAACTTAGTGAGACCCTGTTTCCAAAACAAAGAATAAAATATAGGGCTGGGGGTATACCTTAGAGGTAGAATGCCCCTGGGTTCCACCCCTAGTACTGCCAAAAAAAAAAAAATAGTAATTACAAGGAGTCCTTAAGTTCATTATCTTTTCCTCTAGCTCAGTCCTTCCTAACTTCCAGGAAGTTGGGCACCAAAAACACCAACTCCATGATTACAGGCTTGGGATGTTAAACCACCTGGCCAGCCTTGCTGACAGCATGATGATCAAAACAATACCCATGAAGGCCTCAGAGCTGTGTCTGAAGGACACCTATGTTTAACCGATGGTCCAATTGAAGACACTTATAACAAGTTTCTTGAAAACAAACAAACAAACTTTCTTTTGTTCTTGTTGCTACTTTATTTTAATAGCCTCAATCACTGTTCTTTCTGGTTCTAGTTCTTTTTCACTTGACAGTGTTAGTCCTTTGAAGGTCCATTCCACTGTCTTCTCACTTCATTACAGCTTGAAAAATCAGCTGTTAATCTGTATAGAATACCTTTGGGTATAATCTGATTGTTTTTCCTCTCAGGATGACTTAATTGTTTTAACAATCTTGGTAGTCTGTAGTTTATGCTGTACTCAGATACAGATGTATTTTAAAATATCTCATTTGATATTAGTTAGGCCTTTGGAGACTGAGGAAGGGAAAGTATTTCTATCATTCCTAGAAATCCTTTACCATGATGTCATCAAGATTTGCTTCTCTCTCATCATTATTCTTCCTCCTCCTCCTCCTCTTCTTCTTCTTTTTGAGTTACTGGGGATTAAACCCAAAGGCATTCTACCTCCAAGCTATATCCCCAGTCCTATTTTTTATTCTTTATTTTGAAACAGGGTCTCACTAGGTTGCAGAGGACCTCACTAAGTAGCTGAGGCTGGCCGCAAACCTGCGAGCCTCCTGTCTCAGCCTCTCAAGTACGGGGATTACGAGCGTGCACACCCAGCTTCCTTTTCTTCCTCTTTTGGTCACTCCTGGTTAGACAGTTGAGGGACTTTCCCACTTTGTCCTCTGTATCTCCAAACTTCTCTTATTTTACATTTCTCTCTTAGTTGTGCATTCTGGATGATTTATTCAGGTTTCTCTTCCAGTTTACAAAGTCTTTCTTTTGCTGAATCCATCCTGCTGTTCAATCCATTCAGGGACAGGTTATTTAATTATTTTATCTTTATCCACATGGTCCTAGCATGGAGCTTTAGAAGACCTTGGGATTTGTGATAGAGGCATCTTTGTTACACTAATGAGATGACTCTTGTTAAGCCCCTCCATACCTGAGGATGGATCTAGACACCAGAAAAACTAATTATGTGACTATAGTCTTGGGACTTTAAGCCATCTGACCTGCAGGGAGAAGAGGAGGACTGGAGGTGAGTTCCATCACAAGGCCAATGATTCAGTCAATCATGCCGATATAATGAACCTCAACAAAAACTCTGGACACTGAGGCTCAGTGCAGCTTCCTTGCTGTGCAAACAGAAATGTTCTGGGAAAGTGACGTGCCCTGATTCCATGAGGAGAGGGCATGGAAGCCCTATGTTCCTCAGAACTCTAAGTCTCTTTGTATATCTATGTTTTAGAACCTGTGTCCTTCCATTTGGGTGGCCCTCCTGATCTTAGCCTTTATAACAAAACTGTGATCCAAAGTACAGTGCCTTCGTGAGTTCTGTGAGTTATCCTAGAAAATTATAGAACCTGACGGGGTTGTGGAGACCGCTGAATTTATAGGCAGTTGATCGAAAATGGGGGTGGCCTGTGGCCCCCTGAGTTGCCCCTGGCATCTGAAGTAATGGCATTAGTAGGAACCATGCCCCCCCTCCCCTTTACCATGTGGAGTCTGTCCTCTGTGTGGTTAGTGTCAAAAGTGCACTGCAAAGCCGGGCGTGGTGGCGCACGCTTGTAATCCCAGCATTCGGGAGGCTGAGACTGGAGGATCTGGGTTCGAGGCCAGCCTCAGCTACCTAGTGAGGCACTCCGCAACTTAGTGAGACTCGGTTTCAAAAAAATAAAGAATAAAAAAATAGGGCTGGGGGTGTAGCTTGGAGGTAGAATGCCCCTGAGTTCAATCCCCAGTACCGCAAAAAAAAAAAAAAAAAAAAAAAAAAAAAAAAAAAAGTACATTGCAGTGCATGCAGTTGGGGCTGAAACAGAACAGAATCCTAATGCTTCCTTTTCGCATATGTGAGATTTTAGGCAAATCAAAATGCTCTCTCTAACCAAGTATGGCAGTGTCCATTTGTCAGCCCAGTACTTGGGAGGCTAAGACAGGAGGATTGCAGGTTTGAGGCCAGCCTCAGCAACTTAGCAAGACCCTTGGCAACTAAGAGAGACCTTGTTTCAAAATAAAAAAAAAATAATAATAACAAAAAGAGGTTGGGGATGTAGAAAGCTCTTTGTGACTCAGTTTCCTTATCCTAAATGATGATATTAGTGGCACCTGCCATAAATTTGAAAAATAAATTACATAACTCAGTGTCTGAGTTCTATAAGTTTTTGCTCCAAGTTACGATACCTAGAGAGGCTAGACTGCTGTTGGCGATAAAATATTACTTCTTTTTCCTTGCAGTGGGTACTTTCTGTCCCTTGATCTGCTTTTCTTTTCCTTTGGCCTTTACCACCATGTCTATTAGTCAGCTCCTCCCATCAGAGTGCTTCGTAACAAATCATCCCTCAAAGTTGGTCACAGGCCTTTGTTCCCAGGTTCACATACCTACAGGCTGGATTCAGCTGAGTGGTTCTGCTTCTGCCTCCCAGTCTTCTAGGCTTGTCGCTAGGCTGTGTGTTGAGTCCCAGTTGCCTTCACAGGTGTTTCATTATTCTGGGATCAGAGACTACTCAGGGAATGTTTTCATAGCAATGGCAGAAGTAGCGTGCCAAATTCTACAAACACAGTTAAGCTTCTCTCACATCCTGCTCATCAACCACCTGTAAGTCAAAAGGGAGTCACATAGCCAAGCACAAAAAGGGGCAGGAAAATACTCTCTAGTGGGGAACATCACAGTCAGATGACACAGCAAGATGCGTGATTCTAATCTGAGCAGAGTTTGAGGAACTAGGGAATGATGTTCCAATATCCCACACCACTGGACATGATATTTTGGGTTTCCAACATCATAGAGTCTACTTCTACTTATACAAACTCAAATGGGACAGGTCAATCAATCAAATGAATTGGAGTATGGATGAAGTTACATATTCTGAACCAGGTCATTCTTAAATCGCATGGATAACTTTATATTCAAAACAAGATTCTCAAGCAAAAGCCACACTGAAAATAGCAAAAGCTATGGATGAAGCACCATTTCAGTATTACAATTTCCCTAGCTTTGGAAGTATGCCTTGTAAGAGAACGTTCTAGTACTATGATGACTGTACTAAAAAGTTCTGCTCACAGGCTGGCCCACAACAGAGTTAATCAGCTTTAATTCAGCATGAAGAATTTTACACCTGGAGTCGGAAATATTGAGTTAAGCCTACTTTTTTCACATTTCCTTGGCTTTCCTCAAGTACTGACACCATGAATGGAGAGAACCCTAAAAATATAAATTCTCTGCAATTTAGCAAATAGAGGAACAATGAAAATTCTAATAATAAACTTGAGACAGACAAAATACCATATAATTAGCACACTTGAGCCAAAGTCAGAAGAAAAACATGTAATTAAATCTGAATACTTTAGGAAGAAATAAAAATGGTCCAATAATAGCTAAATCAGCCAGAATGAGAAAGGTTATAAAAAGCAATCTCCAGTTGATTTCCCCAGTGAGAAGAAATGGGACTAAACAGAAAAGGCTGGGAGAGAAGGGGAGAAATATGATACTGATACAGAAAAATGGTGATGATGTAATATCTGAAGAGCAAATGTTTGCTTTTCCAGAAGTCCTGGTCGGTAGGAACACATAAAATAAAAATGAACAAAATTCAGTTAACACACATTCATTAAATCCTGTTTATGTACAAAGCCCGAGATTAGGAGTTCTTTCTTGGGGGAGGGAGATTATAGGACTAAGGTATAAGGGACAATATGGCCCCTACACTAGTACACTTAAGACTCATAAAGGAAAACCTTTGTCAATGAAAGAAAAGTCCAAACTAGAAGAAAAGTTCAGTTTTTTGTAGCATATGAGATTCAGGGTTGTCTGCAATTCTCCTGCTGAAACAGGAGTTCAGCTCAAGGTCCATTCCAAAGGTGATAACAGGTGGTTCCAATGGGAAACTCCCACCCACCCTCGAATTTCAGCCGTCAGTTTCTCCTCAAGTCCTTCCTTTAAATTTAGTGTTAGACTAATTTAGGTATAGACCCACTTTGATCCAAGTACAGTCCTGTGTCCATTGACTTCAAGGGGGACATGTTTTGAGAACTGTGTCATTAGATGATTTTGTCCTTGTGTGAACATCACAGAGTGCACTTATGCAAACCCAGAGGGGACAGGTCAGTCACTCGACATGGGCTGTCAATGCATTCAAGAGACACGGCAAACACAAGAGGTATAGGCTGTTACTAACATTGCATGGCATAGTGTTTAACAGTGCATTTGTGTGTGTGTGTGTGTGTGTGTGTGTGTGTGTGTGTGTGTGTGGTACTGGGGGTTGAACTCAGAGGCATTCTACCTCCGAGCTATACCCCCAGCCCTATTTTTTATTCTTTATTTTGAAACCGGGTCTCACTAAGTTGCGGAGTGCCTCACTAGGTAGCTGAGGCTGGCCACGAACCCGGATCCTCCGGTCTCAGCCTCCCGAATGCTGGGATTACAAGCATGCGCCACCACGCCGGGCTAGTGCATGGTTTTTATAAGCAGGAGTTCACTCTGAAATAATGACCAAAAGTACGGTATAGTAAATATGTGAACTGGTGATATAGCCACTCATTACCACTATCAAGCTTTAGGTAGTGTGCATTATTGCATGTGTTAGACCTCTATGTGACTGGCAGCCCAGGTCTGCTTTTCCCAACATCACCACATACACATTAGGAAGGCACTGTGCTAGGAGGTCACTAGGCAACAGGATTTTTTCAGCTCCCTTGTAAGATTTTATGGGATCATTGCTGTATATGCATTCCAGCATTGTCCAAAAAGTTATGTGGCATGTGACTATGGTTTTTATTATAATATTATTTAAATATGCACAAAATCTAAACATCGGTGTGAACTGCATATGCTCATGGCTCTTAAAAAGCCAGAAAACCCAACAATAATATAAAGGTATACTAAGGTAATATAGACCGAATGATTGTTAAAAGATAAGCTGAGGCATGTGAAAACTTTAGAGTTAATTTTAGCAAACAGCAGTCCATGATTCAGGCAGCCCCAGCCCTCAGCATTCAGGGTTATGCCAAAAATAACGAGGGGAAAGTATTTATGGGACGACTTTAGGAGTGGAGCAAAGAAAAGATTTGACTGGTGAAAGTAGAGCTGTACTCCTATTTAGATAATCCCAGTGAGAAGTCCCTGGGAGTTAGTTGGTGATTTCTGATTGGCTGAGAATATGACCATTTACACTAAGCTGCTTAGATGGGAACCCAGGAACCTGCTTCAGCCTAATGGCCTTCTCTGTCAGCTTTCCATTACTGTAACAAAATACCTAAAGAAATCAACTTAGAAAGAGGAAAAGCGTATTTGGGCCCATTGTTTTGGAAATTTCAGCTCACGGTCAGTTGGTCCTACTGCTTTTGGGTCAATGGTGCAGCGGTAAATCATGGCGGGGGACACATGGTGAGCTATTCACCTCATGGCGGCCTGGAAGTGAAAGAGAGAGCTGGAGGAAAGGGCCTAGGTCCCAGTATCTTCAAGGGCACGCCCCCAATAGCCTAACTTTCTCCAATTTTAAGAGACCCCGCCTCTT
>PVLC010022656.1:0-26599 GCA_004027655.1 Graphiurus murinus
TTGCTGAGGCTGTCCTCAAACCTCTGATTCTTCTAAGTCTCCCAAGTACTGGGATTACAGGCGTGTGCCACCACATCTGACTCCTCCTGCCTCTCTCTAAACAACAGATGCTTGGGTACCATCCCAAACTTACTACATCACTCATTCATTCATTTCACACATACTTGTTGAGCACATACCACATTCCTGACATTGCTCTAGGTAGTGGGTATACAACACTGGGCAAAGCCCCGGCCTCATGGAGTGTACACTTTGTGAGCAGAGGCCTAGGCACCTGTATTGAGAAGACCTCCACGGGAATTCCAAAGCCCAGTGTTATGGGCCAATGTCTATCAGCCCACAGTGCATAGAGTGAAGCCCTACCCTCCACATACACCTCAGAACATGACCACATTTAGAGATAGGGTCTTTATTTTTGTATTTATTTTTATTTCTGTGTGTGTGGTATTGGAGATTGGACTCAGGGATGTTGTTTATTTATTTATTTTTGTTTGTTTGTTTATATGGGAGATTGAACCCATGGGCATTCTACCTCTGAGCTATGCCCTCAGCCCTATTTTATTTTGAAATAGGGTCTCACTAAACTGCTGAGCCTGACCTCAAACCTGGGATCCTCCTGTCTTAGCCTCCCAAGAACTGGGATTATAGGCATGTGCCACTGTACCCAGTTGGAGATGGGAGGGGGTCTTTAAAAATAATTAAGTTAAAATGAGGATGGGTCTTAATCCAATATGGCTAGTGTCCTTATAAAAGAATTGGCCAAGGGTACTGAATGCAAACGGGGCACATATCTGGGCAGTGTGGCCTGAACAACCCAAAGCTTAGAGCTGTCTATAGGTCTGTCCCCAACAGAAGCCAGTTAGCTCCTCCTGGGTCCACAGAAGCAGGACCATCCCAGAAGTGTGGTGCTTCAGAGCAACCTACTGCTGGAGTCCCGCCTCCAGCCATGCAGGCCTGGCAGGGGCTCCTTCTCACCCACAGTGAGCCCCATCCACAGACACAACCAGCAAGCCCCAAGGTGCTTGTCCTTCACAAGGAGGTTCCAGTGGGAACAGACCTTGTGAACAGCACCAAAAACCTGTACTGCCCCAAGAGACCCAGAATGGGCAAGGACCTGGCCCAAGCACACACAGCATGAGGATGGCATCCACGCTGCAGCCTAAGTCTCTGCTGGTCCCAGCTGCTTCCTTCTCCAGCCCTGGCACCTCACCCGAACCTACTGCCACCCACTCTGCTTTCCCACCCTCTCTTCCCCACCTCTCTGGCTCTGCCTACGGCCAGGAGCATGACTTCAGAATGATGAAACCCAGCTCCTGAAGTCATGCCGGCCTCTTCACAGTGGCTGTGATTCTGCACAGCCCCATCCCCCCCCTCCCCAAGAGGCTGGGGAAGCTGCCAAGCCTTTGGCACATGTCTGGGGGAAGGCGAGGATGAGACACCAGAAGGGATCACTTCAAGCCAGGTCAAAAGGAAGTTTACGTTACAGACCATCTGACCCAGCACTCGTCCAGGGGACACACAGACTGATAATGCAACCCGATGCTCACGTCACACATTCACCCATCACCCCACTTAATCTCCCTTACAGTCACCCAAACAGCTGTACCTCTGAACCCTGCAATGCTGACTCACACCATTCACATCTCTGAGGCATCGCTCCTGAAGTTTCCTCTGCTTGGATTGCTCTGTCCTTCCCCACCCTCCTTGTCTATCTTGCCTAACTCCCGTTCCGCCTTCAAACCCCGCTCTAGAGGCTTGCCCAGTAAACCTTCCCTACCACCCCATCCCCAACAGGTGAGCCAATATCTTTCTTGCTGTACACACATAATAATCTATCTTTATGTTGCTCATTTTATATGTGAACTACCTGCTTGCATGTCTGTCTTTTCCTTTCCAGAATAGGAGCTTCTCAAGAACAGGAATGGGGTTGGGCTAGGTCAAGTTCATCTCGTGTCCCAGCCCCTAGCACAGAGCAGAGCACAGAATGAGTCAGTAAGTGTTCATTCAGTGAATGTTGGACACTCCCTACACACACACACACACACACACACACACACACACACACACACACAGATAAGGCAAGGAGTATTGGCCCCCATTCTGCAGAGAGAAATTTGAGGCCCAAGAGGAGTCACCTGACTTGCTTGAGGTCCCAGGGTGAGTCGGTTTCAAAGCAGGGATTAGAGTCTCACCTTCTGGAACTTAGATAGGTCTCTTATACAGCAAGGGCAACATTCCTAGAGCAGCCAGCCAAAGAGACCCACTGAGCCTGAGCCATAGTGGGTGTATGTTTCTCATTGCTGCTATAACAAATCACCACAAACTCAGTGGCTTAAACAACACATTTATTATCTTATGGTTCTGGAAGTCAGAAGTTCAACTTGAGTCTCACTGGGCCAAAATCTGTATTCCATATTCTTATCCTTTCCAGCTTCTATGGGCTTCCTACATTCCTTGGCTCATGGCCCCTCTCCACCTTCAAATCCAGAATGGCTGGTTGAGTCTTTCATAAATTGCATCACTCTAACACTTCCTGTTCTGTTTCCCTCTTCAATTTATAAGGATCCTTGTGAGTACATTGGGCTCACCCACACACAACCCAGGATAATCTCTTCATCTCTAGGTCAGCTGATCTGCAACTTTAATTCCCTTTGCCATGTAACCTAACATGTCCTCGGACTCCAGGGATTAGAAGGTGGCCCTCTTCTAGAGGGGTACTGTGGAGAGGCATTATGCTACCTACCACATCGGTGGGCAAGGAGGCAATGGGATGGATCTGTTGAGTGTGGGTTGACCAGATGTCCAGGGTGCCCAGAGCTGTCCTGGCTTAAACCTGTCATCATCCTGAGAGTGATAGTACCCCTTCACACTCTTAAAAGCGTTCTAGTTTGAAGGATAAATTACATAATTACCTAGTACCAGACTATTAAAGCAAGAAACCCAAGCCTTCCATTTTGCCAGTGAGGACACTGAGGCACAGAGAGGAGAAAGAACTTGCTCAAATGGCACACAGTTAGTGACAGAGTTGAGACTAGAACTCTATTCTTTTGCCAAGAGAAGACCAGGCTGTGCTCCATTCAGATTGAAATTTTTCTTTCAAGTCAAGAAGGCTCCCTAGAGAAAGTGGTTGGCAGTCATCAATGATGATGATAATGAAGATGATGATGATACTTTATTAAGCACTTACTATATTCCAGGCACTGTTAATAATTAATGTCAAATTATACACATACACACACACCACACACACACACACACACACACACACACACACACACACACACATAATTTCATTTGGTCCTCATGAAAATTTTGGATCATTTTACAAAGAGAAAAACAGATTTATGGTGATGAAGTGACCACTCAGAGAGTACTGAAGCAAAGTTTCAAAAACAGATCTTTCCTATTTTAAACCTGTCTTTTCTCTTTACTGAGAGTATTGTTGGGCTTGAGGAACTAAGGGGATCGGAGGCTTTTTTGGGGGAAGAAGCAACAGCTGTTGGGCAGAGATGGAGAAGAATGGAAGGAGTTGGGTTTACTGAGCCCATGAATCTGTGAGAGCGCTCAGTATGGGCTTGAGGATGCAGTGGCTCCACCAGTTGGGGTTAATTTCCAGTGAAGATGAAAATTATGGTCATAGCAGGAAGAGTTTATTTACTTTAAAAGGATTAGTTATTTTTTCCATATCTGCTCACTGTAGAACATTTAGAAAATACCAAACGTAAAAAGATAATAATCACGGTAATTAATTCCATACTCCCAAAGAATCGCTATTAACATTTTGGCAAATTTCCTTACGGGGATTTATGTAGGGGTGGGGGGTGGACACTGGGAATTCTATCTCTGAACTACACCTCCAGCTCTTTCTATTTTTTGTTTTGGAACAGGACCTTACTAAGTTGCTAAGAGTCTCACTAAGCTAATGAGGCTGACCTTGAACATGTGATCCTCCAGTCTCAGCCTCACAAGTACTGGGATTATAGCTGTACACCACCATACTCAGCTCTTTATGGGGATTTTAAAAAAGAAAATATTTCAAACTATGAAAAAAAGTAAGAATCATATGATAAACATCCATGTATATACCCTTCAGTTAAGAAATAAGATGCTAGCCAGGAGTGGTGACACACGCCTATAATCCTAGTTCTTGGGAGGCTGAGACAGTTTCAGTTTCTAGGACAACCTCAACAACTTAGTGAGACCCTGTTTCAAAGTGAAAAATAAAATAGGGCTCAGGGCATAGCTCAGAAGTGGAATTTTTCTGGGTTTCATCCTCAATACCAAAAGAAAAAAAGAAGAAGAAAAGTGTTACACATATACAGATATCTGGTACCCAATTTACAATGATTTGACTTATAACTTCTCAACTTTATGATGGTGGGAAATTGAAATCAATTCAGTAGAAACTGTACTTCAGATTCTGAATGTTGACCTTTTCTCAGGTTAGTGAAATTGCCATGTAATTCTTTTGATGCAGGTCAAGGTGGGGAGCTGTGCAGCACGAGGGGAAATAACCCATACTCTAGGGGAAGGGTCTGAACTGGCGAGGTCCTAGACACCGTCCAGAACCCTCTGCTTCCAGGGGGGAGGAAACCAAAGCCCGAGGGGGACATGCACAGTCACACATGCCAGGGGGCTAATGCTGAGTGTCTGCCCCCACCAGTGAGGGATGGAGAAAGAAACCCAACACCCTGGAGGCAGCACTGCCTCTGCACTGTGTTCACATGCCCCCTCCTCCTTGGCTCCTGAGACACCTCGCTCCCCTTCCTCCTCCAGCTCCCCTTCCCAGGATCCCTTTCCACCCCACCCTTTCTGTGCCACCATTCCCCAGGATGGGGAGAGGAGGGGACAAAGCTGTATGGGTGGGAAGGAGCAGGTCTGCTTGGGTACCATGAGGCGGGAGACCAGTCTGGTTGATGGTTTTGGGATCAAATGGTCTTAAACATGCAGATGAAATAAGCTGATGCAGGAAAGTGCTAGCGCAGAGCCTGGCACTCATACATGCGCACACAATGCACCACTGTGCTACCCCTGCTGACGTCCTGGGCTCACGCTCATATCTGTTGCCAAGACTCTGAGTGGCATCTGGTTCCTTGGGCCTTGCTGAGCCTCCCACCAGACCTTGACCCATGGAGGTTGTGAGGGGGAGTCAGTCTCTCTAACCTGTCAAATGTAGAGCTCACAGTCAAGCAGCCAGCTGTGTGCACACTGTGAGCTGCAGCTCCTCCCAAGAGGGATCAGCAATGCTGGGGCTGGATGTCCTGGGAGGGAGCACTGCGGCTAGGAGTGAGATGGCGCTGGCTGCATACCTTCTTCACTCAAGGTTGCTCCAGATGACAGTGGCCAGCATGCAGCCAGGCCAGCATAGACCTCAAGGAGTGACTGTGGGGCAGCTGCACCCCCAACCCCCTCTCAGTAGCATCCTGGGCACCAGGGAGGCTGCAAAGACCGCAGGCCTCATCTCTGCTCATCCTAGGATCCCCACCACTAACCAACAAGCACAAGCCTCTCCGGCAACTACCAGACTCCACCTCCTCACTGGTAATCTGAGGTCTGAGGATAGCACCTCCTAACTCTTGGGCTTGCCTAAAAAGGAATCAAGCACACCACACAGGCCCAGGTGGCCTAAAAATGGTGACAAATGTTTGTGAATCTCATCTTTCCAAGACACACTGTGAGCTCTTGAAGATTTGTGCGGGGGTCTTGTTCTCATCCCCAATCCCAAATGGTGTCAGATACCCTAGTAGGACTTGTCTGTGTCCATTGACTGACTGAGTAATCTAACCTGCAGGAGGGAAGAAGGCGAAGATTTGCCATTTGGTGTTTTCACGCGCTGAGGTCATAAATGATGAATCACTTGTAATTGGATGCTGAGTCTCCGTGAGCTCTCCAATTTGTGATCTCATTTTATTCTCACAACTCCCGCCCTCTGCCAGCATCACGTCTTGTGAGAGGATATGAAGAAACTGGGACTGGTCTCCCCAATTTCAAAGTGGGAAAACTGGAGCTGGAAAGGCTGAGTGTCATGGCTGGGCTTGTCACTTCCATCCAAGGGTTTTTTGCAGGGGTCCAGTGGTAGATGAGCTTGGGTTATTCAAGTTGCAAGAAGCAGAGAGCCACTGGGGCACTCTGAGGACATGTGGGGACTTTGAGGGAACAGAGGACGTGTGTGTGTGGTGTGGAGGGGGCAGGGGACAGTACTGGGAAATGAACCCAGGGGTGTTCTACCTCTGAGCTGTACTCCCAGTTGTTCTATTTTATTTTTTATTCTGAAACAGGCTCATCAAGTTGCTGAGGCTGGCCTTAAACCTGTGATCCTCCTGTCTCATTCTCCAAAATTTATTGGGATTACAGGCATGGGCCACCACGCCTGGCTACAGAAGGTGTTCTCGGGCAGCATGACCTTTTTGATGTTAGTGTCCAAACTGCAGCTCCACTGGCCCAGTGGCCCCTCTAGTGCCCTTCAAAGGAGCAGTCTCAGCTCCTCCCTTTGCCTTAGTCCTGACACTCAGCCTCCCAATCTCTGCTTCTCTTCCCTGCACACTCTCTTGGTCTCCCATGTTAACCTCCTACGGGACAATCTGTTAGGTAGCATTTTGAGTGCAAGGAGCACAGATTCTCAGGCCACTTTAGAAATACTTCCTTCACTCTCATCTGCCCAGTGCTCTGAGCCAGCTCTGGTCCTGAGCTGTAGAGGGGCATCAGATAGGCTGAGCCATGCACCTTTCTGGCAGACCTTTTCCAGAGACCATCATGGGGCCTCAGGAAGCCTGTGAGCTGGTGGTCTCCCCACTTCGGTCCAAGCAGTGACCATCCCTGGGCAAAGACCTGCTCAGAATGGCTTCCTCAAAGGGACTGAGGGACTGTTTCATGATAACAAAATAATTGGACATGGAGAGACAACCTTAGCACCTTCTGATCAGGT
Organism: Graphiurus murinus; assembly: GCA_004027655.1. NCBI lineage: Eukaryota > Metazoa > Chordata > Mammalia > Rodentia > Gliridae > Graphiurus > Graphiurus murinus. The sequence goes on from PVLC010022656.1 coordinate 6,926, forward strand.
TTTGCCTGTACCTACTCAGAGCCAGTCCACCTTACAGAGAAATGGTCTCTCACAGGTCCAGCCCTGAGATGGATGCCTCTGCCTTAGATGTGGCTCAGGATGGAAGGGACATAAACTCCAAACTGACACTAAATGTCCTGAGTGGCCATTCGCAATAGAAGGCACTGTGCAGGGAGAGGCTTTCCCAGGTGGGGGACATCTCTGATGCAAATGTATCGCCAGAGTTTGTGAGCAGACTGGATAGCAGTTCCTCCCAGGGCCCACAGTCTGAGGCTTCTCAGCCCACTAAGTGTGTGGTAGATGGGTTGACTTGAGGCCAGGAGCACATCGTGGTGTTCTGGGAAGTTCTGGACGGCAAATTGGGGAGGTGCAGATGTGGTGACGTGTCCCTGTGGGCGTCTGGGAATGGGTACAGTGGATATGCAGGTAAGCCCACTGCAGAGAAGAATTCAACATGATGCAAAAAGAGAGAAGGAAATGAGTACACAGGTCCTCACCTAGCATGACCCTGGGCTTCTGTAGACCACAGGTGGGCAATGCTCAGGGGCTACAGAGAGGGACTCAGCACAGCCAGGTACCCTTGAGGAATGTCTGTCTTTATTTTTTTATTTTATTTTATTTTATTTATTTATTTTTTTGCGGTACTGGGGATTGAACTCAGGGGCATTCTACCTCCTCCGAGCTATACCCTCAGCCCTATTTTTTATTCTTTATTTTGAAACCGAGTCTCACTAAGTTGCAGAGTGCCTCACTAGGTAGCTGAGGCTGGCCGCGAACCCGGATCCTCCGGTCTCAGCCTCCTGAATGCTGGGATTACAAGTGTGCACCACCACGCCCAGCTCTCACATGTCTTTACATTTACTGACCTACCAGCTTCCCTCCCATCCCCCTGGATGGGACCCATGTGAGGGCCAGGAGATCACCGCTCTTGCTTTTCTCCACCATTCCAGGAATGGGCATCCGTGGCTGGTTCAATCAAGTCCTGGGGAGAGGTAGGTAGATGCTACCTGTTATAATTAGATATAAAATGTCCCCTAAGGAGCTCATTTATTAATATTCAAGGTTGATGTAGTCAAGTCATGATTATTTATCCAGAAGTCCACTGTAATGGATTTACCTGGGTGGCCGATAAAGTGTGGCTGGAGGAGGTAGTCCCTGGGGGTGCAGCCTTGGAGGTTGTAAGTATGGTTCCTCCTCCCCCAGCTCACTCTCTCTTGCTTCCAGCCTTCAGGACATGAGCACAGTCCCTGAGCTCTCCCTGTCACCACTTCCTGTCACCTCACATGGACTGAACCCGAAAAACCGTAAGAAAATAAATCTTTCCTCTAACTTATGTGGCCAACCTTTTAGAATATAGCTGCAAGAATGCTGACAGATAACACTATCTAATAGGGAGCGGCCAGGCTTCCCACCAGCTCTATGAGGACACGGATCTACCTGTGCAATGTGTCCAGGGGATGCCTGCGAGCCCTACCCAAAGCAAGGCCCTGCTGAGAATTTGACATTTCTGGAAATGAGGACTCCAGTGCCCTCATAACTCTCCATGGGGGCATTCAGAACAGGAAGGTGCCAGGAGCAAGTGACTGGCCTCCTACGAGTCTGTCCCCACTGGCCTGCAGGGAGCCCAAGGCCTCCGGAGGCAAAATGGGGAGGCTTAAATCCCCAACTTTGCTAGGTGATCTTGGACAAGGTGCTAACTGTCCTGAACCCTGGTGTTCTCAGCTGTAACCTGGGAAGCAGTATGAGGTCTATCCTATGAGTTTATGAGAAAGCACCTGAGCACCTCGGAGTTCTTCTTGCCGTTAGATTGCAATGGAACTTACCAGAAATCAGAGGCTGCCTGTCCAGTTCACCTTTGTGAGCCCAGTGTCTGGCACACAATAGGTGCTCAGTAAATCCTTTCTCAATAAACTGACAATAGAAAAGGAGAATTTTGAGTCGTTACTAATGATAATCATCCAGTCAGGCAGCAGAGTGGGAGGCCAAGGGGCCTGTTGAAAATGGCATCAGGACAACAGACTCAGGTCCTAGCCCAGCCCTGCCACTGGCTGGCTGAGGGACCTGGCAAGTCACATTGCCGGTCTGGGACTCAGTTTTCTCACTTGTTCAATGAAAGCGTTGGACAAGATGAGCTCTCAGGTTCCTTCTTGGCTCTGAAGTTGCTGGAGGGTGACCATGTGTCCACCCCCGTCTGGGTCGGTAATGATCATGGAACACTCTCCAGGCCCTCCCCTCCTCCCCTCATGTTTTGTCTTCATCTTCTGGGTATTTTCTACTGTGATTGGGCTGTTTTCATTTGTAGGAGTTTAAACGCTGCTTTGGTCCTTTTCATACATACCCTGTCCCCCACCCCACTTAAGGAACTGCCTGCGGTCAGTGGCACTGTCTCCCTCACCCACCTCATAGACAAGACTGTCACCCCCTGGGTCTGCACACCCTCCCCCTCTCTCTCGTCAGTTTGTGACAAGTCACATCTTCACACCTTGGATCCACTCCAGGGTTGTGGCCACCCCTTACCACAGGTGGGGGAGGGCAGAGCGACATGTTTGCTGACAGACTGATGGCCAGAGCTCTGAGGGGAGCAGGCCAGCAGCCGCAAAGCAAAGGTGCAGACTGTGCCAGGTGGGCCTTGCCAGCCGGAGCTATTTTTAGAAGCCATGTTTGCAAATTTTGTGTTAATAGTGTCTCTGTCCAAGCTCTGGCTCTCAGGGCTTAGGGAGGGGGAGGGAGGGATTCTCAAAAGCTCCCTAAGGAAGCATCCCTCCCTCCTCCTCACCCCTCCTCCTCCTCTGTTATCCTCCTCACAGGTGGCTGGGATCAGTGGAGGACTCTCATTCTAGTTGGAGCCTTCCCCAGCCATCTATCTGCAGACTCAGAGCTGAGGGGTGGGGTGGGGTACAGAGGCCTAGAGCTGAGGTTGCTAGAGGACCAGGCTCAGAGGGGAGGCAGGACCCCAGGCATGGGACACTTCTATCAGTGCTCATGTCACTGAATGGAAACCATCAGTTGCCTTGTTACCTCCTTTGGCTTCCGTATTTTTTCTCTGATGATGCCCACCCTCAACAGAAATCCCCCATCCAAGGCCTTGACTGAGCCCTGTGCTGTCCTAGACAGAGCCCTCTCCAGAGCCACAGGAAAACACGCTCCCCAGTGCCAGCTTCTGAAGGGAGGGACTGGCAGCAGAGAGGGGAGTCAGCCCCTACAGTCCTGTCCTCAGGGCTTCTGGCTGGCAGGAAGGGCAAAGGCCTGGAGCACAGTATTGCCCCTGAGATGGATATTCCAAAGGAGAAGTGGTGGGTGCTGGGAGGGTAGAACCTGTTCTGAGCTGTCAGGTGGAAAGTAGATAGAAGGGAGCACGTGCAAAGGTCCGAGGTAAGAGAGCCCAAGATTTAGTGATTAGGTGACCACCGAGGCTGGGGGGAGGGGAGATCCAGCCATGGGGGTTCCCAAAAGAGGGAGGCTTCTATCTTTTCCTGGCCCCCACCCATCCACACAGACCCGCACCCCTGCAAGCCCTGGCACTACCCTGACCCCCACCCAGAGCAGCCCAGGATGGAAGGGTCTCCCCTGCAAGACAGTGCCGCTGGCTACAGCCAGGGATCCTAAAGTCCCGCTGGAAGTTAACCTCAGGGAGCCACAGTCCTTCTGTCTAGGACTCTGCTTGAATACTTCAGTGCTGGGGAGCTCACTCTCTGATGGACAGCTTGATAAGTGGTCAGCAGGCTCCGACCAGGATAACCCTCTCCGCTGAAGGCCACCTTTGTGACCCTCCCTAGCTCTCCCTCTGCGGAGAAGCAGCCTCCTGTGGCTTTTTGGAGACACTGTCCTGGATTCTAGGAGGCTCTTCATTTGGAACCCTGTGACCTTGGGCGAGGTGCTCTGCCGCCCTGGACTTCATCTGCAAAATGGGGATATGAATGGAGCTGGAAGGGGTAACCAAATGAAGCGGGAAAAGCCTTAGCCCAGGGGCTGGAATACAGAAAGCATGCAACTATTAATCTTTGGTAACGAATTAATTCTAAGTCATCATCACCATGTACTAGAAGGGAAACTGAGGCCCGAGTGCGGAGCGCCTTGCCCCAGGTGGCCCGGGAGCCGAGCGAGCGCGGCAGGGCGGGGCGGGCGGCCGTGGCCTCAGGGGCCCTCTCCGGGCTCGGCCCCCCTCGCCGCCCGGGCACCGCTCGGCGGGCGGCCGCGCTTTACGAGCAAAAACAAACACGTCCCACAAGCGGCCCCTGTGCGGCGGGGCCCCGCGCCCGCCAGCGCCGCGGCCGCCGGGTCAAAGCCGGCTTTGTGCCCGCCCCGCCGCCCCCGCAGCCCAGGCGATTTTAATTAGCGTCTGGGTCTGCGCCGGGAGACGGGAATCAAAGCCCCCGTTCTTCCAGCGCCCCCACCCCGACCCCCGCCTGCCGATCCGATCCCCGGGGCTCCGCGTACCCCTGCTGGCAGCCGCGGGAAGTGAGCTCTCCCAGAGCGGCTGCAGCGCCTAGTCTCCAGGGGGCAAGGTATCCGGGCAGGGCCTCAGTTTCCCCATTCCTAGGAGCACTCAGCCGGCCGGCTGGCCACCCCTGAAGTGTTGCTGGAGGTTCACAAAGGTAATAGGTTAACAGGTGTGCCAGGCGGGGCAAGGTGCAGAAGACCCTTCTGAGGTGGGAGAGGAGGCTGCATCTTGGCCCGCGCGGGGGGAAAGGCAGCTCCGCTGAGGGGCCCGGGTAGCAAGTCAGTGTCAGTGTTGGCCGCAGCTGGGCCGCGGGATCCGGGGAGGAAGGTGGACACACACCTGTGGGAGATGGAGCACCATGAAAGGATTCAAGTTTGGGTTCTGGAAAGTTCCCTTGGGCTGCTGTGTAAAGGAGGGCTGGAAGGGTTGAGACTGGAGTTGGGATCAGGGGGAGCTGGGCTGAGGCAGCCTCAGAGGATGAGGCAGGGGGAGGCCTTGTAGGGTTAGGCTGGATCCTGGGCAGTGTTCACAACCCTGGGTTTGAACCTTTATGCCCTTATTGTTTATTGTTTGTTTTTCTTTTCTTTTCTTCTTCTCAGTACTGGGGATTGAACCAGGAGCATTCTACCTCTGAGTCATAAGACCCTCACTAAGTTGCTGAGAGTCTTGTTAAGTGCTGAGACTGGCCTCCAACCTGCTATCCTTCTGCCTCAGCCTCCCAAGTACTGGGGTTATAGGTGTGTGCCACCACCCTAGCTCTTGTGAGTTTCTTGAAGGGTAACCAGGACCTTTGGGTCCACCTGGGTTGCTTGTTTAAAATGCCAGTTCACAGCCCCACCCCGTACCTGCTGAATCAAAACTTTGGGGTGTGGGGCTCTGGAATCCACATTTTGAACAACACTTATACTGATTCTGTTGTGTGAATGTGTGGTATACAGAGGGTGGTTGAGCCCTGGGCTGTAGGGGAAGATGCAATCCCTGGTCCCATCCTCTAGCGCCATGACTGAGGTGGGACTTTATTCCCTAACAGGGCCCCATGTCCTTCATTGGGCCTCAGTTTCCTCATTCATGAAATGGCCACAGCCTCACTCATCTACTTTCCCTTCTAGAGCTGTGGAAGAATTGAAGGTGCCTTGTGGGGGAAGGCCATCAGAGGCAGGAGGATGTCGAACCGTTCACTCACCACCATTCACCCTTCTACAGCCCTTCTGCGCCTGGCTGCTAACTACTACACAGTGTGGCTCACCATTGTCTTCAAAATAAAGCTTTGATGCCTCAACCTGCTGTTCCAAATCTCCTGGCCTATGTCTCCAGTCTCCTTCTTCACAGGCCCCTACCCTGGGCCAGAACCAGCCTCCACCTGTGTAGATGTGTGGTTATAAAAGGGGAGTCATTCAATCGGCTCAGAAGCTGGATAGTCCCACAATGGCTGCCTTTATGCTGGAGAGCACAAAGGAACTAGTGGCTGCTCAGTCCTAGAACATGGAAACTCAGAACACGAGAGAACAACGATGCAGCCCCAGTCCAAGACTGAAAAGCCTGGACACTCTGGAAATTCACTGGGGGAAATCTGCACTGGAAAAGTGAAGGTGCTGGAGTCCAGTGTCCTCAGGTGATGGCAGCAACGATAGACACACCCGCTAAAGAAGAATTGAGCTTACTTCCACCAGAATAGTCTATCATCTTTAAATTCAGCCTCATGGAAAATCTCAGGACATGGGCAAAATGTAGACAAATTCATTGCCAGAACATCATGGATGGCCTCTGGTCCAGTTCCCAATAGAGTCCTCATGAGTTCCCAGCCGAAACCTCATGAGCATGGTCTTTACTGTCTGCATTCCTATCATCATTCTGGTCTTCCAAACTCCCACCAGAATCACCCATGAAGCTCTGCTTGCAACCTACTATGGCTTTTCCAACCTGTGTCTCCAAGCCTTTCCGAACTCCTCCCACAAACTCTTTCCAAAGGCTTCTGAGCCACACGGTTAGGTATTATCACAGCAATGATTCCACTGCTGGTAGCAAGTTCTGTATTGATCAGCCTTTTCATCACCATGACCAAAATACATGACAAGAACAACTTAGGGGAGGAAAGGTTTATTTGGTTCACAGTTTCAGAGGTTCCGTCCAGGGTTGGCCAGCTCTAACCGAGACATGGTGGCAGGGTGGAGGAAAGCTGTTCAGCTCATGGCAACTGTGAAGGAGGGGGGAGGGGAAGAGAGGAGAGGGGAAGGGAGAGAGAGAAGAGGAGAGGAGAGGGAGAAAGGGAGGGAGGGAGGGAGAAAAAGAGAGAGAAAGGGCCAAGGGCAGATACAGTCCTTAAGGCCATGCTCCCAGTGACCCACCTCCTCCAGCCATGCCCCACCTCTGAACTTTGCTTCATTGGAGACCATGCTCTCAACACAGGAGCTTTGGGGGATATTCAGATCCAAACTATAATAAGGATTAACACCTTTATACCTTCAGTCATGGCTAGGGGTCACCAGGGGCAGGATGGGAGCTGTAGATTCCCAGGCTCTTCTGGTTTCCCATGCTCACAGGCAGAGTGGGCCCAAGCAGTGAGGGAAATCTTCTGATGAAATGAAGTAAATGCTGGCCTGGCCGTTGAAAGTGAAGCACCCAACTCTGGGAGCTAGTGCTGATGAAAATTGCAGAGGGATGAGAGGCATTAACAGTGGGTCACTTCTACAGTACTCTATAGTGGTGTGAACTGTCAGGACATGAGTTGCTTTTTTGAACAAGAAATGTCGAAGTAGGTGGTCCCCAGATTGGTTCAGTGGGGGTCATGGATGGTTATCAGTGGCTCAGCTCCCTACAGTCTTCCTCAGCATGTTGGCTTTCATTATTCCCAGCCTCAGGGTCACAACGTGGCTGCTGCAGTGCCATGTCTCCTGTCTTTAACTAATAGTATCTGAAGCAAGAAGCAAAGGGAGGCAGCAGCAGAAAGGCTTTTCCCTCATGTGACTCTCTCCTACAAAGAAAATCTCCCTTCCACATACCCAGCCCTAGATCCGTCACCTACAGAGGAGAGTTGGGCTACCAAGACTGGCTTAAGTCAATCGTGGCTCACCCCAGATGCTGAGCAACCATCTAAATGGAGTTCTATTAGAAAAGCAGAAATGGGACAATGGTTCCTGAGTGGGCATCCAATAGCACCTGCCACAGGGCATCAATTTCCCTCCTTTGCAAAATAGGAGTGTTGATCCAGAAATACTGATACCTGCCTGTGAGACTTGAGGTGAGGATTGAGAGCCTGCATGCATGAAGGCCTTTGTAACCTGCAAAGCAGCAATTTTAGTTGCTTTTCATATCCACGCTGTTTGTTTCTTCTTCATTGCACTGTGAGCTCATTGGAAGTAGAGGCCGTGTCTGACTCACCCTGGCTTCTGTCAGTTCTACCCTCTAAATAGCTCACAGCCCCATCTACTTCTATCTCTGTGGCCATGCGTGGTCCAGATGCCCACCATCTCTGTCACTAAGAGCTGCAATAATTTACTAGCCAGCTGCCCTGCTTCTGTTCTTGACTCCCTCCAAGTCTTCTCCCACAGAAACCTGAGGGATCTTTGTAAAGTGCAAATCTGCTTGAGCCACTCCACTGCTGCAAGACGGGAAATATTCACAACAGCTACTGGTTTGGAATAGGCCCTGGGGAGTGAGGATAGGTGCTGGCATCAACAGCCAGGCCAGTTCCTCTGCCCTGAACATCGGCCCCATTCTGATGGCCCTGGTAAAGCCAGATCTGCCTCCTCTCCAGGCTGCTCTCTAGACTCTGGTCCTCACCCTCTCCTCCACTGTCCAATGCTGTTCTCATTCCAGGCTGGACTTCCTGCTTGTTTCCAGGCCTCTGGACCATGCTGTCTCCCAGCACTGCAATGTGATTTCTCCATGTCCCCCATGCCAGGTAATTTTCCATGGGTCATTCCTTAAGTCCTCTATTTGGATGTTCCTTCCTCTGGGAAGCTTTCTCTAACTTCCCTCTACCTCACCTCACAGCCCCCCTGTGCCTTCTTTTAAGTGGGTGCTTGTCACTCTTTTGTCACTTGTTTATGTCTCTTTCTCCCTAACCAAACCAGGGACTTTTGAGGACATAATTGGACACAGAGGATGGTTGCATCACCTGTACTGCTAGTAGTAGGTGATGATGTACTGCTCTTATGCTCGGGTAGGAGGGACCCCCTACCCTGGGCCAGGCTGTCCAAAGGGTCCCAAACAGACCCTCTTTCAGCGGCACCCGTACCCATAGCACAAGGAGTGCTCAGGTTCAGGGGGATGGGTACCCCCACAGCTTGTAGACCACACTCAAAATCACAGGATCCCGAACTTCTCCGCACAAATAGCCAAGTGTGCTTGCCAGCCTGTGCAGCCCTCCTCCCTCAGCCCATTCTCTAACCCTGAGGGGGTGTTTGCCACAGCAGGGGACAGGCCAGCTGTGGATGAAATTTGGATGTGTTCTACTTATTTTCATTGCATAACAAATTACCCCCAAATTTTAGTAGCTTAAAACAACTGTTTTATAATGCTCATGAACTTCATGGGTCAAGCACTTGGGCAGGGAACAATGGGAACACTTTGTCTCTCTGCCGCACCATGTCTGGCAGAGCCTCTGCTGGGAAGACTTGGTAGCTGAGATCACCTGGAGAGGTGTTAATTCACATAATCTAGCTGTGGCTTCTGGTATTGGCCGGGAGCTCAGCTGGAGCTGTGGACTGGAGCATGTATATGCGGCCTCCCCATCTGGCCTGGGCTTCCTCACAGCATGGCCGCCTCAAGAGCAGTTGGACTTCACATATAGTGGCTCAGAAAGCAAGACTTTCAGTAACCAAAGCCCCAGTGTTACTTTTCTGACCCGGCCTTGGAAGTCACCCAGCCACATTTCTGCTTCATTCTTTTGGTACAAATGAGTCACAACCTACCTAAGAGCAGACATAGGCTACACCTTACAATGGGAGGAGTGTAAAAGTCCTTATGGGAATGTTCTAAAGCCATTACAGACACACATACTGGTGTCCAACATGTGTATGTAGGAGGCCCCTCATGGTACATGACAGAGCTGGAATAAGAAGAGAGTTGGGCTGAGAGCCGGAATCCAAGGGTAAAGGATTGGTTCTCTCTGTGCTACCATGTTCTGGCAAAGAATTCAGAGAAGTCAGAAAGCTTTATATTTGAACTTGTACTTTGAGGTTATTAAGAAATTACATTTAGGCTGGGCATGGTGGCACATGCCTGTAATCCCAGTTACTTAGAAGGCTGAAACAGGAGTATCACAGGTTCAAAACCAGCCTCAGCAATGTAGAAAGACTCTCGGTAACCTAGTGAGACCCTGTTTGGCTGGAGGTATACCTTGGAGGTAGAATGCTCCTGGATTCAAAAAAAGAAAGAGAAAGAAAAAAAGAAGAAATAAATTATACAGAATCTTTTTAATTTAATGCTATTTGATTCATTAATTCTTGTGTTAATTTCCTGGACTTTTGGGGTCTTATTGAGGAAGTTTCTATCTGTATGTATATGTTGGAGTGTTTGTCCTATACCTTCTTCTAGAAGTTTTGAGGTTTCTGGTCTAATTTCCAGGTCTTTGAAACATCTAGAGTTGACTTTTGTGCAGGGTGAGAGGTTAGAGTTAAGTTCCATTTTTCTACACATGGATAGCCAGTTCTCCCAACAGCATTTATTGAAAAGGCTGTCCTTTCTCCAGTGTATGTCTTTGACCCCTTTATCAAAGATCAACTAGTTGTAGATATGGGGCTTTGTTTCTGAGTCTTCTATTCTGTTCCATTGGTTTATGTGTCTGTTCACTTTGTAGTACAGTTTGAAGTCAGGTATTGTGATGCCTCCAGCATGGCTCTTATTGCTGAGAATTGCTTTGGCTATTCTGGGTGTTTTGTTTTTCCATATGAATTTTATAACTGATTTCTCTGGTCTTTGAAAAGAAAATGCTGATATTTGGGAGCAACAGAGTTAGAATAGAGAGAGAGCATCCTGATAGTGTCCATGATTCAGGTCTTCCTGGAGCCCAGACCCATCCCAATTTGGTCAGGTGATACAGCACACTGGTCCCTGCGGGGCTGCTGGGAGACAATTCAGGATTGGACTGAAGAGGCAATAGGAGACAGATCAGGAGGGGTCAGGAGCGGGAGCTTTGGTGTTATCCTGAGGACAGTGGGAAGTCATGGAAATAAGGCCTTAATGAGGGAGAGACATGGTCAGATCTATGTTTTTGGAAGGTCATTCAAGGCTGATAGGCAAGACTTACTATGAGGGGGGAAGAGGCACTGGTGAGTAGGCTGACCTCATCACCTTGGCTCAGCCACCACGAGCCAGGGGAGGCCCAAACATCAGTCAGACCCCGAGGGTCCCAATCACAGCCCCAACTCCTATTTGCCGCTTGATCTCTGATCTGTGCCAGAGGGGAGACAGATGAGAGAGAAGTCAGTTTTATGTGGTCACCAAACCAGTCTGGCACTGGGGTCCAGCGATCTACATTGTGATTCTAGAGAATCTGAGAAAACATCCATATGCATAGAAATGCCTGTACATAGAAACCCACCCCCCATCTAACCTCCGCCAACCTCCTACAGCAATTCCTACTCGTTTTCCATGAACTGACTCAAGGAGGGGAAGAGGAGCAGCAGCATCTTCCAGGGACCAGGGCGAGGGAAGAAGGGTTGCTGAGCCAGCCCTAGAGAGAGATTGCCATTGTCCCTGGTGGAGCCCCAGGCCTTCCCTCACCCCCAGGCCAGCTCCAAACCACAGGCCACGTCCTGTTTCTCAGAAATGCTGCCATTTCCCCGAGCCCTGTGTTCTTGGGGGGATGGGAGGAGGTGGCTTCACAGCTGCTAGAGGAAGAGGAGGAGGAAGCATCCCCAGGAAACCTGGAGGCCAGGACTGGCATCATAATAGGATGGTCCAGTTTAGGGGCCAGGAAACTACCTGGCAGGGCAAGTGGAATAGAGGCTGTGGGCCCAGGTCTGCTGCACCTGCCCCAGCCCAGGGTCTGGCCCCTCCAGCGCTCTGGGATCCACAGGATACAGTATCATAGACCTCAGTTGGCACCCAGCTCTCTGTTTTACTATTGTGTAATCTTGGCTGGTCACATCCTCTCACTGAGCTTCAATTTCCTTATCTCTAGGATATGGTTAATCCCCACCTCACTGGGTTGTTCTAGGGATCAGGCGAGACAATAGATTTGCACATGCTTTGTTCACTAGTGCCCAGGCTTGTGGGAGGAGATGTCACTGGCCATCAAGTAGGGCAGTGGAGCCCCAGGAGGGGAGAGCCGGATAGCCCTAGAGACCACCCCTCCCTTCTCCATCATCATCGCCATGGGAGACAGGCGAGCCAGGTTCACACAGAGAGTTGGTGGCCAAGGAAGAATGGAATTTAGTTTGTCCCTGAACCTTACCTTCCTTCATCCTCACTCCTGTTTCTTCTCCTTTTCCTCTCCTATGGCATCTTCTCATCATCAAGTCTGGCTGGAATCTCTCCCAGCTCAATCCCCTCTTCCATTCCACATGTACAACCAGCCACTCTCCATGTGTGTGGTACTGGGGATTGAACCCAGGGGCACTCTACTGCCCAGCTACACCCCATCCATAATTTATTTTGAAACTAGGTCTTGCTAAGTTGCTGAGGCTGGCCTCAAACCTGCGATCTTCCTGTCTTAGCCTTCCAAGTATTGGGATTGTGGTTGTGCACCACGATGCCCACCCTGCATCTCTGCTTCACTGTCACTGCCAAATTTCTTCTTTCCTTTTTTTTTTTTTTTTTGCGGTACTGGGGATTGAACTCAGGGGCATTCTACCTCTGAGCTATACCCCCAGCCCTATTTTTTATTCTTTATTTTGAAACTGAGTCTCACTAAGTTGCAGAGGGCCTCACTAGGTAGCTGAGGCTGGCTGCGAACCTGGATCCTCCGGTCTCAGCCTCCCGAATGCTGGGATTACAAGCGTGTGCCACCACACCCGGCTCTCCTTTTTTTGTTGTTGTTTTTCATGGTACTAAGGATTTAACTCAGGGGCATTCTGCCTCTGAGTTACATCCCCAGCCCTATTTTATTTTTTGCTTTGAAACAGGATCTCACTAAACTGTGGAGAGCCTTGCTAAATTGCTGAGGCTGGCTACAAACCTGTGATCCTCCTGTCTCAGCCTCCCAAGTACTAGGATTACAGGCATACCCCACCATGTCTGGCTTACTGCCACATTTCTTTAAAGATGTGTCTGTTTCCGCACTCCCCAGAAACCAATTAGCCCCCAAAAACCTAGCAACTGCTCAACAATCGTGACATTGCCAATCGCCATGGTTACCAGAGCCCCCTTGTCCCTACAAAGGGTCCTTTCAGGCCTTGCTTATCAGACCTCCAGTCAGCATGCCTCCTGTCTTCCCTCTGGCCTCCCCACACGTTCCCTTGTTGATTTTCTAGGGCTCTGTCCTGGTCCCCTTCTCTTTTCACTCTGCAGTCTCTTCCAGGCCCAGGTCCCCCCTCTCCTGGCTTTAGTCACCACATAGAGGCCAGTAACTCCCAGCTCCCCAGTTCTAGTCCAGCCTTCTCTCCTGACCTTCATTTGCCTAAAGGGCTATGGCTATCTCCTGAGACTCCAGGTATGTCCAGGTGAACCTTTGAGTCTTCCTCTCAGGTGTCACCAGGTGAGACTCCAGGTACACTGACTCTTCCCTCTCCTTCAACCTTAAGTTCAGTCCATCATCCATTCTGCCTTCCCCATGCCCTCCCTCCAGCCCAGGCCATTATTATCTGTTACATGGGTTCCCACCGTAGCCCCCTTAGCCTTGTTCCACCAGGCCACTCTTCAGCAGCAGGGAGAGCCAGCTGTCTAAGCCACAGGTCTGACTACAGTCCTGAAGTCCCGCCGGGGCTCCCTTTGACCCTTGGGATGGAGTCACAGCCTCTTACCTGGACAGGTAGGACCAGAACCCAGGCCTCCTGACTCCTGGAGCTCTCAGGACAGCTAGTCTCAACTACCTGCAGCCACAGCCCCCCCCCCCTACCCTGCTCAGGCCTTATTGGAACCCCCAGAGAGATGGTAGACCGGGGCCTGTCAGCTGGACCTTGCAGCTGCTGAGATAGCCATGATCTCCAGTCTAGGGTTCCTGAGGTCTAGGGAGTCTGCTACATAACCCCCCAGTACCACCCTCACCAAGCAGGGATGGGTGTCAGGCTTCCTCAAACTCCCTTTGCCAGCTCCGGAGGGCCCTGTTTTGAGATTCTGGTTTAAGGAGCATGGCCAGAACCCTGGTTTAAGGAACATGGCCAGAACCTCCCTGTCGTCCCTTGAGTCAGAAGACATTGCCTGCTTCCCTCTCACCTCTACCTGTTTCTCCTAAAGAAGCCTCACCAGGGGCCTAACCTGCAACTCATGTTTAAAGCAACACAGGGATCTGAAGACCTGGTCACCCATGTGGTGAACTCCAGTCACCTTTCAGGCCACAGATCACTGTGGAGCTTTAGGGGAAGGCATTTGCCCTTCTGGAGCCCTCTCCCATCCCTCCTTTGGAAAACGTGAGTAAATTCTGTATTACTCACTTTAAGTGAAATCATGAGCCTTAGAAGATCTTTGATATCACAAGGACTTGTACAAATGGTATTCCCTCCAGTTCAGGCAGGAGGAGCAGGGTAAATTATTGATTTGTCTTGAATGATGAGTGTGAGGCCATCTTCTCAGGTCACAGTGCCAAGTTGGTGGCCAGCTGCGAAGCCTTGGAACTCCTGGGAGGTGGGAGGTGAGGGTGTCTGGGTTTCTCACACCTGCCTCGTGTGGAACTGGGGAAGCAAAAGGCCTGGCTTCCAATTCCACCGCTGCTGACCAGCACTGGGCTTCAGGCAAATTGCTCCTGCTCCTCCTGGTACCCAGCTTCCTCACTGTACAGTGGGTGATAACACCCAAGGCTCCTGGAAAAGTGCTCCAAGGCTCCCTTCAATACCCCCGGCTAACTAGAGTCAGCACCCCTTCTTAAGCTCTGTGCCACCCAGTGGAGGGTGGGGTAGGGAAAGGTGCCCAGAAAAGCAAGAGCTTGGGGACAGAAGCAGGGCAGGTGACAGATGAGGGACTGGGCTAGGAGGCTGCAGAACTATCCCTGACTCCACTGACAACCACCATGAGGACTGGGGCTCTTATCTGTCTGTTTCCATCCCTGTAGAATAGGGATAACTGAGCCTACCTTGCAGGGTCCAACTGGATTAAATGTAGCCGACAGGGTTGAGGAGGTGATGCAACTTCTTATTTATTAATATATAATAACAAAAACGATAAAGCTCATATCTGCAACTGTTTAGGTCTTTGTTATAAGGTCTTGGTCACTTTGTCTGGACTGGCTGTGACCTTCATCTCTGGAGTCTGGGCTAGGAAGATGTTCCAGTGACCTGCACAGAGGGAGGCAGAAGAGAGAAGAAGGCGTGTGTGAGAGTACCACTGTGGCAGGGCCTGGAAGTGGGAAAGCTCAGGGCAGGAGGAGCAGCCTGGCCGGGCCTTGGCAGATGGAGGTGAGGCATCCCATCATATAGTTCTGGTGCATGACCCAGCCTTCAAACAACCTGCATTTGGGATAGGGCTGTTTTTCCTGTTGATAATACTCCCACCTGTGACCTACCCTTCCCTACCCAAAGCCCCACCTGGGTCCATCTTCCTAAAAGGAATGCCGAGCAAATTAAGGGAACCAAAGAATGTGGTCAGGAGGCTTTCAGTGGGAAATGTTCCAGGAGAAAGGGAGTGAGCAGCAGCAGGGTTTGGGGTTCAGACCTCTCCCTACAGCCCTATTTCCCCCCAACCCGAGACCAAAGCCAGCCAGCTCTGCTTCACCTTCCCTCTCCCGCTTTTGAGTTGGGTAATCTCTGGCCTGGCCGCCCACTGGATTCCTGTGCTGGGAACTGACGTCTGTGGGCGATGGCCCCCCCTGACAGCCCCTCCTCCTGGCACCAGCAGCCTGGGAACTCCCTGAGAGGTCCCGCCTCAGTCCCTGCTCTCCTCCCAGGCCCCATTCCTCAGCCCAGGGTCCTACCTTGGTGGGTGCTGGGGAGCAGCCGGAAGTTCTGAGCCTCTTTCTGGAAGTCTTGCTTCCTGACTTTCTTGGTCTGAATCAAGTGGAAGATTCCTGAGGGCAGAGACAAAGGCATAAACAGAAAAGGCAGGGCCTTAGGATCAGTGAGACAGGGTGACTTGGAACCAACTTGGCCACCTCCATCCCTTACTCCCATTCCGAACAGACACCAAATCCCATAAAATAACCCTAAGTATTTTGGATCAATTCTAGCCCACCGCCGCTATCCTTGCTCAGGCCCCTACTGTCTTGTCTGGGTTTCTATGCTGGAGTCCTAACCCCTTTCACCCTCTAAACTGTAATCTTTTTTTTTTTTTTTTTGGTGGTGGTGGTACTGGGGATTGAACCCAGGGGCATTCTACTTTCAAGCTACACCTCCAGCCCTATTTTTTATTCTTTATTTTGTGAATAATAAGTTGTGAAGAGTAAACCTACAGTTCTCTATCTCAGCCTCCCAAGTATTGGGATTACAAGTGTGCACCACCATGCCCAGCCTTCTAAACTGTAATCTTAATGGTGGTCATTTGAAGTATGCCTGTTACCCTGTCATGCCCCTTCCCTAGCCTCCTCATCACCTCCACAATAAAGTGCACATCCTAGCCAGGCATGGTGGTGCACACTTATCATCCCAGTACTTGGGAAGAGGCTGACAGGAGGATCTCAGGTTCGAGGCCAGCCTCAGCAACTTAGTGAGACCCTCAGCAATTTAGCAAGACCCCATTCCAAAATAAACAGTAAAATAGAGCTGAGGGTGTAGCTCAGAGGTAGAATGACCCTGGGTTCAGTATCCCCCTCCAAAGCCCACATCCTTTGGCTTCTTTTCTCTGCAGACCCTGTTCCTATTGCCAGTGCCACCTGCTCTCATGCAGCTCACCTGGCCACAGTGCTGGGAGTGAGGGAAGGCTGGTGGCTGGCCCATATCAAGCTTTTCTCTGGGCATAGAGCACTTGATACAAATCAATAGCTGTGCTTATTCAGACACCAAAAAACTGAGAGTTGTAGTGCCTTGCCTGTGGTCCAGCTCAAACTGAATACTTGAGGTTCCCTGAAGGTCTTTACAAATGCCAGCCCCTCTGCTGGAACACCTTGTACTACAGCCTCTACTTCTACTATGGCCAAGTGAGCCCCTCCTCATCCCCGCCCCCCCGCCCCCACCTCTGCCGGGAAGCCTTCCCTAATCCACCCTGACAGCAATGAATTCCTGACTTCCTCCTTGGGACACTCAAGGACTTGGCTTCTGTTTATCACCCTACCCATTTCTAAGGTGTTACCATTATGTCCATTCCAGTCTCCCCTGGCAGACTTGGAACTCCTAGAGGGATTTCTTCTCTGGGCCCTGAGCTTGGACTACACTGGGCATAGAGAATGAATGAATCTCTGGATGGATGGATGGATGGATGGATGGATGGATGGATGGATGGATGGATAGATGGATACATCCATGTGTACCTAGGTTAGATGGAGTTCTGGGAAGAAGGAGGTGCTGGCTGGCTCCCCTAATGCTTGCATCTCATGGGGTGCTGGGCAGTGCACCACTCACAGCACTGAGGCCCTGAGCACGCCGGCTGTGAGGTCACACCAGCTGTTATTCACCAAGGCCTCTGGCCAGAAAGAACAGATGCAAACAGCAGAGCCCCGCCAGGCCAGCACTGCCTTCAAGAAAACCAAGAACCAGATGTGCTGCGGGAATCAGAGTGGGACCCCCCCATCAAGGGGAACGGGAAGCCTGGATCCTAGAACTGGGTTTTAGGAATCAGGAAATACCTAGCCCAGATGTCGAGGACCAGCCTAGAACTCCCAAGGGGCTACCTCAGAGTGACAAGCAGGAGAGGAGATGGCAACAGGTCCTTCGCACAGGCCTGCACTGCATACTTCCTGGGACACAGAAAAATTGGAGGTGACGAGGATGAGGGCAGATGCCCCTGCTAGTCTATAAAGTGTAGTGGAAAGGACCAGGATCGAAGACCTGGAGTTGAGAACTAGCCTAGGGTGGGGTAGAGCCTTGCCAGGTTCGAGGGTAGTGGGGCCCTGTGTACCCCCAGGCAGGGATGGCCCTGGGAGGTGAGTTCCAGGAAAGAGGAAAGGTTCAGGTCATTGTGAAGATTCCCAGTGCTGGGAGTGAGTCCCCCGCTGTGGGGGCAGGTGTGGGTGGATGCAGACAGGACCAGAGACCCTCAGGAGGCTGTGGGGAGGAATTCTTTCCAAGACTGGACTTGGAATTGAGACCCCTGAGGTCTTTCCTACCCTGAAACTCCAAGGCCCTTAACCGTGGGCCATCTCTGCTTGGACTCAGGTGCCTGGGGCTGGCCCGGCCGCAGGGGCCTCACTAGTAGGGGTCTCAGTAGCCACCTGCTCACTCTATGTCCACTCCTCTGAGTGAGGACACAGGAACTGGTGTCCACTGACAACAGCCTTGAGGAAGTTCATTTTGTCTCCCAAGGTCTAGGACGGAGTGTGGGCGTGAATGAAGAGACTGTTTAGGGGTCAGGGGTGAGGAGCGGCTACTGATGGATGGGGGGGCCTGGCCCTGTGAAATGTAGGGTCCCCCACACACCTCGTTTCTTTTCTGCTGGGCCTGGTGGTGTTGAGACGTGATGAGCAATCCCTGCTGTGCGCCATGCTGGCACTCCTTGGCCTCCCTCAGGCCCCTCCCTGAAAGCATGGTCACCTCCGTGGAGGTGGCACTGGAGATAGTCAGACCTGGGTTTGTATCCTCATTTTACTGTTTAAACCGTGTGATTTTGAGCAAATCATTTGATCTCTCAGTCTCTGTTTTTTTTTTTTTTTTTTTTTTTTGCGGTACTGGGGATTGAACTCAGAGGCGTTCTACCTTCGAGCTATACCCCCAGCCCTATTTTTTACTCTTTATTTTGAAACCGAGTCTCACTAAGTTGCGGAGTGCCTCACTAGGTAGCTGAGGCTGACCGCGAACCCGGATCCTCCGGTCTCAGCCTCCCGAATGCTGGGATTACAAGCGTGCGCCACCACGCCCGGCTCAGTCTCTGTTTTGTTACCTACCAAATATTGGGGCATTATTATACACCCTTCGATCTCTTCTAAGGATTAAAAGAGGTACCTTATATACAGTGCCAGCTGAGCTGGTCAGCTGCCGTCCACAACTACAGCCCTTGGGTCACTAAGCCCTGGGTTCCTAAGGACCCAGGCTGGGGCTTCTTTCTTTCTGAGTTCCCAGCACCTGCTTGGGGAGTGTGGGTGGAGTGTAGCCCCAGAGTAAACATGCAGCCAGCACCAGTCCAGAGACCAGTACTCGTGTGTGTGTGTGTGTGTGTGTGTGTGTGTGTGTGTGTGTGTGGTGCTGGGGATTGAACCCAGAGGCATTCTACCTCCAAGTAACACCCCCAGACCAATTTTGTTTTTTATTTGGAAACCAGTTTACCAAGGCTGAGAGCCTTGCTAAACTACTGAGGCTGGCTTTGAACCTGTGATCCTCCTGTATCAGTCTCCTTCCTGAGTCCTGGGATTACAGGCTGAACCAGTACTCTTCCCCCCCCTTTTGGCAGTACTGGGGATTAAACCCAGGGATGTTCTACCTCTGAGCTACACCCCCAGCCCTAATTTATTTTTTAATTGGAAACTAGGTCTCACTAAGTTGCTGAGAGCCTTGCTAAGTTGTTGAGGCTCCTTCCTAAGTACTGGGATTATAGGTGTGCACCCCTGTGCCTGGCTGGACCCAGTACTCTCTTTTTTGGTGATAGTGGGGATTGAACCCAGGGGCATTCTTCCTCTGAGCTACAACCCTGGCCCTATTTTATTTTTTATTTGGAATCAGAGTTTCACTAAGTTGCTGAGGCTGGCCATGAACTTGTGATCCTCCTGTCTCAGCCTTCCAAGTACCCCCACATCTGCCCAGCTTAAACCAGTACTCTTACAGCTCAAAACAATGCTAGGTATCACTGAGGTCGCTGAATCTACCCTCCCACTCCCCCCCAGCCATGGCTTGCACTTCCCATGGGTGGCACTGGCTCTCTCCCTCCCACTGTGGGAAGGCCCTGGGTATGAGAAAGTTTCTCCTCTTATGCATCAGAAACCTGCTCTCTGCAGTCCTAACTAACCCAAATGGCGAGAGGAGGAAACTGACATTTTTATCACCTACTACATGTCATTTCATTTAATCCTCCAAAACCCCTCTTCCTCAATGAACAGAAGAGAAAACGGAGGCCCAGAG
>PVLC010022657.1:0-26128 GCA_004027655.1 Graphiurus murinus
TGAGTTTGTTGGGTCTTCTAAATATAGTATCATGTCATCTGCAAAAAGGGATAGTTTTAGTTCTTCTTTCCCTATTTTTACCCCTTTGATTTCCTTCTCTTGTCTTATTGCTCTGGCTAGAGTCTCGAGTACTATATTAAACAGAAGAGGTGATAATGGACATCCTTGTCTTGTTCCTGTCTTTAGTGGGAACTCTTGCTGTTTCTCTCCATTTAACATGATGCTGGCTGTAGGCTTATTGTATATTGCCTCTATGATTTTGAGGTATGTTCCTTCTATTCCGATTCTCTGTAGTGCTTTTAGCATGAATGGGTGTTGGATCTTGTCAAAGGCTTTTTCAGCGTCAATTGAGATGATAATGTGATTTTTGTCTTTGAGTCTGTTTATGTGATGAATTACGTGTATTGTTTTTCGAATGTTGAACCAGCCTTGCATCCCTGGGATGAACCCAACTTGGTCATGGTGTATAATTTTCTTGATGTGGTTTTGAATGCGCATTGCTAGTATCTTGTTTAGCAGTTTTGCATCTAAATTCATCAGGAGATTGTGTTGAAAAGTAATAGTAGTTCAGACACACTGTTGGAAATTAAAATAAAGATTTCAAATTAGTAGGTCCAAGGAAAATGTGTAATTTCAATCATAGAAATTCAATAATACTCCACTACTTGAGAAGCTGAGACAGGAGGATCATAGATTCCAGGCCAGCCTCAGAAATTTAGCAAGGTTCTCAGCAACAACTTAGTGAGATAGTGTCTCCAAATAAAATATAAAGTAGGGCTGGCACTGTAGCTCCCTGGATTCAATCCCCATTGTGTGTGTGCGCGCGCTCAAACACACACACACACACACACACACACACACACACACACACAAATCACTAGCAAAAACCAAAGAAGATATAGTGAATCTCTGTGTAGTATGACTTACTACTGATTGTAGTTCTGGTAAGAAAACAAAAGGTATGGCATGAGTATGAAAGAATTAGGATTATTCTCAAATTTCTGAAGGAAGATGATTTGCAACTCAAAATTCCATATCAAGTCAAAATATCAATTAAGTACAAGGATAGAATAAGAACATTTTGAGAAAAAGATAAAGGACATTTTCCTCAAACATAACCTTTCTAACAAAGTTACTTGAAGTTGAACCTCATCAAAGTAAAATTTAAAGAAAAGATATGGCATGATAGTTATGAAGTAGTCTTTGAGCTCATATATGTACATGTATAGACATAGACGTATGTGTGTGTTGTTTCAATCTGGTGTAGGATTGATGTAAGAATATGAAAGTCTTCAGTTGATAAGGGGCTGGGACAAAAGGGGCAACTATAGAATATTAAATGTTTAAGGAGTATTTAGAAAGAAAAGAAAAAGTAGTGTAAGAGCAGAGAAAAAGTAGAAATTTCAGAAAATACAAAATAATATACATTATGATGTGAGATTACAATTCACCAATACAAGGAGAGAGAGGGAGAGGGAGAGGGAGAGAAGGAGGAGGAGGAGGAGGAGGAGGAGGAGGAGGAGGAGGAGGAGGAGGAATGAATGAGAATGAATCTATAGCTAATATGAGAAAGAATGGTGAATATGAGAATAGTGAAGATATAGCCCTTAAAATTACAAAGATAAACAATAGGAGGAATAGTGGCTATTGGATAGAAGAGTATGAAGAAGTTGGGAATGTGATATGAGATGATTTAGATAATGTCTAAAATACTCTGGGCCCATTTGTTTGGTCAAAGTATTATTTCATTTTTTAAAATGTGATTGTGCTACAGTGGGTATGCACACTCCAGGTTTCCATAGACTTCAATCACACTTTTTGTTTTTATTTATTTATTTTTAGAATTTTATTGGGGCAGTATAACTATACAGTGTAGTGAGATTCAGACTGATACATTCACATATTCACAGAGCATCTCTTAATGTGGTTGCTTCCTAACCCCATTTCACTACCCCCACTCCCTGCCTCTGCTATAGGAGAGAAAGGTTGATAATGATACATCCACATATAGGTATTATGTTATTTGGTCTGTTTCCTTCCTTAAGCCCCCTTCTCCCCACTTCCTACCCGTGATCCCCTTCCACTATTCTTCTACTGGTTTCTCTCCTCATTTGTTTGAAGTCTCTTTTATTTCCTATTTTCTCTCTAGCTTCCATATATGAGATGAAATATGCAACCCTTACCTTTCTGAGACTGGCTGATTTCACCTTAGTGTTCTCTAGTTCCATCCATTTTCCTACAAATAACAAAAATTTGTTCTTTATAGCTGAGTAAAACTCCACTGTGTGTATGTATATCACATTTTCTTTATTCATCCATGTGTTTTTGGAATCCTAGGCTAGCTTCATAATTTGGCTATTGCCACTCTTTTTTGAGTCACCTGCTTTATAAAGATAATCTGAATTTAAGGATTCTATTGAAGAGCAAATTAACAATTAAGACTGATTCCCTCTCGGGAGAGGAGCTGGGAGCTGGGCAGGAGGGTGTGCTATATGAAGAAATATATAAACACTTGGAACTTGTGTTACTGAACATGGTAGCAGTCATCTCCAGTACTCTTTGGGCTATAAGGAGAGAATTGGATTCTAGTCTGATAAAGCTATTAATGAACTCTGTTGCATGCTTTGTAAGTTCTCTGGATTTCAGATTTTTCAATTTTAGGATGAAACAACTGATTTTTTTAAAACCATTATCTCTTTATATCCTAATGTTTAGAAAAGACTATCATTTTTATTGAAAATAAAATGAATTGTAATTCTGTAGGTACAAAAGATCCTGAGACAGGCTCAAGGTTCTTACTTGTTCTAGCTTTTTATTAGAGTGCATTGCTTTCTTATTAACTGTCCTCAGTCTCCTTCTGTTTGCTTTTTTTTTTTTACCTTATATCTAACTGAATTTAACACTCAATTCAGAATCATGCATCTTGAGTTTTATTACTCTGTAACAATTACTTCCCAAATAGGGTTGTTTTGATAGATTTTTTTTCATTCTTCAAGGCTTTATTTTCTTATAATTAAAAAATCGGCTTATTTTTCAGTGATATAAAAATGCAAAGTACTTCCAGATGATTCTTTAAAAGATCCTATCACCATTTCACTTCTGTTTTTCTGAACATTTTCAAAACATTAAACAATAATTTTAAACAACATTTTGTAGTGATTTCCAGATAGAGACAGTAAATTTTATAGTCTTCTGCATTATTAAATTATACCCATTACTGTGATTACCTAAAATGCCTGGAGATTCACAGAGGAATTGATAGATGAAGAATGTCTATGTCAACATATCACAGATGTGAAGATATTGCCATGTTAAGTTGGCAGCTGCTCTTAAAATTCTGTTTCTTTTCATTTGGTTTAATATTTTTGTAGGTGATCAAAAATAGTTACTTTAAAGATGCTAGCTATTCCTAATGAATGTGAGAATGCAGATGGGTCCCACAAGAAATTGCTAGCTTGATAATTGTTGGAAGAAATCTTCCATTCCCTCCTTCCTTCTGTCCCTCTCTGTATATGTGCATACTTTAGCATCTTTTAACTGTGAGCACAGCAGAGTAACACACACATATATAATTAGGTTTATATACATAGTTGGAAATGGAGAGAGAGAGGAGAGAGGAGAGAAAGGAGGAAGTTTCCAAGTTTCCCCCCCCATAGCCCCATGGCTTAGGATTAGGATACATACAACACAAAATATCTTGTGGAAAATCAAGAATAAAAATTATCTTCAGTAATATTTTTAATTGCGTAGTATTTTTGTGCTAAGAAAGAATTGAAGATTCTGAAATGAGAAACAAAAACATTAACACTAAGACATGCTGGTTTCTGTTGACAGGTGTAATTGCAATTTCTGAGGTCACTTTTACCTTTTCAGGGAGATCATTTTTTAGATAGTGATTTGGGGGCACTTAGGTTTGCTTTGCCCTCTTATCTCAGCTGGTTTGATGTATCAGGGGTTCCTTTAAGTTTCCTATTAAAGGTGAATTTCTTGGCAATGAATTAGTTCTTAACTTCTCCTTGATCCTAAGATAAGAAGAATGCTGAGGGTCAAGTTAGGAGGAGATAGTAAAACATAGTCAAGCCCCACGTTTAAGATTGTGATACCTGGTGTCACACAAATATAACTTGTAATTCTGACATCCAACCCCGAGCGATGTGACAAAAGACCGTTAGATAGCCTCTATGGAATTTATTTACTTCATGTTTGTTTATTTATTTATGCATTTATTCTTTGTGCTGCTGAGGATCATATCCTATACTTCACTTATCCTAGGTCTATGCTCTACTGTTGAGCTACATGCCTAGCCCTTGTTAGCTTATCTTTAAAATGGAGGTAGTAGTCAAAATAGCTAATGCTGATGCTGCCAGGTTTCAAGTGCCTTATAAAATATTAACTCATTTAATTCTCTCCACACTATGAGCTATTTATTTTCTTCTACCTAATCACTGCAACTACATGAGGGTTGAGGTCACAGTGCATGTAATGTATTGATTATTGTGTTTGACACACAGCAAGCACTCAATAAATGCTCGCTATTATTAGTGATGCTCTTCCTTCATGCTCCTCCACTGGCATTTAGTGTGACAGGTGCCTAGTAAATCTGGCCTGCTTAACCGATTTCCTAAATAAAATTCTTGGACCTGGAAGAGTTATTGTATGGAGTTACTGCAAAATGGGGCCCCAAGTGACAATAAATAAGTAGGAATTAAAGGCGGGATTGAAGCCAAGCGAAATAGAAAGAGTAAAACTGTGTTAGTGAAATATTTAGAAATCTTACTTAAAAGAGAAGGAAAGGAAATGGTTGAAGGTAAAATTATACGTATATTACAATAAATATTATGATATTTTAACACTGTGCCTAATGCTTGATACTGAAATCTCACTTTGAAAAAAGTGCATTTATATTAGAAATAGTGTTACCATGTTCACATAATTTGGGAAATTCAACATCACTGATGGCTTATCTTCAAAGTTGAGCAGCTATCGTCTATTTTCTCCTTTAATTTTTGATCAGTTTTGACTCTACTGTTTTTTCATGTCGGCGATACTTAGAGAAGTTGAAAGATGAATGCTTTTTGCATGTGTGTGTATAAAAAATCACGAACACTTTAAAACATATTGCCATCTTAGCCTTCATCCCTGAATAAAAAAGATGAAGCATTATATTTTATTCTTTAGAGACAAAGATTTCATTTTCACTGTGTGATGTCTACTTGTTTTAAATCATAAATGCTTAATTGGAGATTTTCATTTTTTTTCACTTTAGAGGAAAACAAAATTTGAAATAACAAATCACAATTGATTTCCTATTTAGAAGTATTTAGATTCCAATTCTCTTTGCTTATCATATGAGAAGAATATGTTGTTTTGAGCATGGATAGTTTATTATTTCCTTCACAATAATTTGTGCAAATGATAATTATCCATAAATTAATAAATTGCTGGTGGGAATTTAATGATGTTTCATGCTGTTTTTGATTTATTTCTAAATCATGGGCAGAATGTTGAAATGTACCAGGTCTAATGTTTTTAATGTAATCTAAACTTCCTCAACTCCAAAAATATAATCAGTAAAATAGTACACATATTTAAACAAACTAAACAACTAATAAAGGACTAGATTGCATTGTGCTTATTGAGAGTTTATGATATATGATATGATATTATAAGATACTAAATAATCCTTTTGTATATCTGTGTGTCAAAAAACTTTTCATATCACATGTAATCAAATTACTTAACTAACCTATCACTACTCTTCTATTGTGAATCAATCAGTTCTTCGGTTGAATCTTTAGTTTGCATTTCCTTAGTTCTCCTATTACCTCTCATCCTGAAGTTTGTGTGTCACTTATATGTTTTTAAAGTGACTAAGAAGAAAACTTTATTATGTGTCAATAGCTTTGTAAATAATTTCTCCATGAGAAATACTAAAATTGAGTAATACCTCTTACCATGTCTGGGTGCAAGACATGAGGTTAACCACTTTCAATCTAAGTTACATTAAGTCACAGACAATCAATTAATTTTTTGTTATGGTTAAATGTATCTGCCAAAGTACCACCACCTATAATTATACTGTGAGAGTCAAGTAGCTTGTAAGTTAGTAACTCACAAACATTTTCTCTACATATAGAAATATTTATCAGTTGTACAGTATATTTTTGACGAACATTAAATTAAAAAATATTTTTGCATCGGTAGAGCAGGACTGATGCTCACTGTGTGTGTGTGTGTGTGTGTGTGTGTGTGTGTGTGTGAACAGGTTTTTCCAGAGGGCTCCTACTGAAAGTGGGATTTCCATTTTTATAAGTTTCCTGGCTGCTTTTAAGTGTGAACCTCCACAGTCTTGTGCGTGGGTACTACCTAAGCTAATTATGAAGTACTGATCTTATTTTATGATAAATCAGATTTGTTCTTGACTTTCAGTTCCTTCATTAGCTAGGAAGTTTGTTTTCACCTTACATTGAATTGAATTAGGTTTTGTTAATTAGACTTTTTAACATCTTTATGATAACCTTATTTTCAGTAATAATGCTTTTTATGGTCAAGCTATAGTCTACAGTTGAGTTCTTAGCCAACCTCAAAGCCTTTCATATGCCCTTTCACCCTGTCACCCCCACTAGCACACCTCAAAGCTCCCATATATAGTAAAAATGTTTAAACTGATGGTGAACTATTTTGTTTGTTTTATATCTAAATCACACATACATTTATTTCTTGCTGTGGGAAAGTTTTATTACATGAATTTAATCATGTTATGTATACGTGCCATACACCTGCCATTTTTATACTTCTTTTAGTGTCTATGCACTTTTATTTGGTTAAAGGGCTACATCTCACACTACTTGGACGTATAAAATTGTGGAGCGATAAAATGTTGCCACATTTAATAAAGAAGTGAGTACACTTCACTGATGTGTGAAATGATTCCTGCCTAAGCAGTCAGTATACATAATCAATTAACAAATCAGCCTCAAGTTTCTGGGATCCACTTACTTTAAGTCACTATGTAAATGCAAGATCAGGCTTCTCAAGTTTTTACTAAGAGACACACACTTACAAATGGGCTCCAGCAATGGGTTCATGCTCATGGCATGCAATTATTAAGTGCTTTTGCAATTCTAACATCCTTGGGGGTCACTGGGGGGAATCCTTTTTTGCGGTGTGTCTGCACTTCTTGCTTTCTATCAAGTCTGGCTTACTGAAGTGTCATATTATTAGGATAAAGATGTCTTATTCCTGGTTCTGAGGGTTATTTCCTCACTTGGGGATGAACAACATCTACAAAATAGAGCTACATTTTTCATAAGGACAAGGCATTATATCAAGAAGGAACATCTTTTACTATAAACAAATAGAGAATCTATTTGAGTGTTATTAATTTTGGAGTCATGTGTGTATTATCACATATTGCAATTTTGTAAAGTTTCTGGTTTCTCTTATCTGTGATTTGGTACCATACTATTCATGGCTGTATTCTATAGACAACTGTGAGCCTCATGTGTTGGCTTACCACTGTGCAGAAGCTTCAAGGACAGGGAGGCTCTTTAGTATCTAGAATTCTGATCTGATAGTATGCTTGGCTGATTGCCATCCAGCAAGTCATTCAGAGGACTTAAGAATTCTGATCTCACACACCATCACTCAGTCTAGGGGATAAAATTTACACGACACCCCAATTTAAAGCTTTCCCATGTGTCACTTTCTCTATTCAGGTCCACACTGTCTGTTTATTAGTAACTTCATGAGTGCCTGTTATTTTGCTGACACCCATGCCTAGGTCTCCTTCCATAAGGCCAAATGCACTCCTTAGAAAATCACACCCACAAGAACAGGAGCCCAGGTCCCCAGGTAGATGTTGGGCTGTGCTTGCCCTGTTTCTCCTCCCTGGAGCACAGGGAGGGAGGCATGTTGTGCCTCAGATACTTGACTGCCCTTGTCATTTAGTGCTGTTAAAGCTGAGCAGAACAGAGCTTTCCTTACTCTTCCAGTCTGTCTCAGGAGTCAGATCTGGTCACCAACATTTGTTCTCTGACCCTGAACTGTGTTTCCCTGTGAAATGGAACAAATCAGGAGTTGTCCTGCTTACTGATGCTCATGAATCATTCAGTGTCAGCGTGTATATTTTTGCTTGTTCACATACTTTTAATAAACCCTTCCAAACCTAAATTATAGATGCATATCTACATCTATCTGCATTTTGTATACTAGGAAATCCAAAGACAGGCAAATAGGGTTCTTTTTGCGCTGTACCTAGCAAAATGCCTTACACAATTAAGTCCTTACTACATGAATTTAATTAGATTGCACATGCAAAGATAGGTCCTCTGGGCTTTCCAAAGCAGTACAGGCTACTTTGGACAATGATGCAGACCCAAAAGGATTTAGGTCAGTCACATTTTTATCTGGCTTTCCCAGTAGGATTACTGAAACTGCTTTTCCACTGTGCTATAAGAATATCTCCCATGGGACTTTTTTTCCTCTCACATTCCATTGTCAGCTCGTCAGAGATTGTGTACTTGATGTACTTCTTGTCAAACTCATTGAATATTTGAAAAAGTGATGCTTTATGGTTTCCACCAGAGTGGCCCAAGAGTTCTGCCTCTGCTGTCATTTATAAGAACTTGTTTGGAATTTGTATTTATATTTTCCTGCAGGAGACATAAGTCACAGAGTTTGAAGGGGAATGAAAGTGATCTTGAGGGAGAATCTTTTTACCTCACCCACCCTTAGTCAAGGTTGTGCTTAATCTAAACCCAGGACTGGTATGTTTTTAAAATAAAACTACCCCACACTATGTAGTTTGTTATAGAGTCCACATTGTCATTAGAGAGGTCTCTTGGAAATATAACTCTGAACATGGAACTCTCAAGTGTTAACACCTTCTGAAGCTGTTCAGGTTACATTTCAAATTCTTTAGCTCCTCATTCAGAGTCCTTCCTAGAGATCTGTCCCAAATATGACCCTTTTAGCTTCATATCTCATTTTACTCCCTTGTATTTCCAGTATTCAGTGTCCCTATCGCTGCTTCTTTGCTCATGCTGCTTTTCAGCCTTGAGTTTGCTATCTCCTCATTTCAAGGATCAGCTCAAATGGCAAATCCTTTTTAAAGGATTTCCTCAAATCCCCAAGGCGGAATCACTCTATTTCCTCTGTTCTCAGCACTGTATTCCTTTCACTGCTGCTAACTTCTGTGACATTGTAGCCATGTCCTTGCATGGCATCCACTTCAGATTATGCGCTGGTCCACAGTGGAGGCAACACATTCCTCATCCCCCCGCCCAATAAGGCTACTAACATCCATGATATAGCTATTCATTCAATAAACATCTTGAAAAATTGTCTGATATTGATTCTGTATGAGAAAGGGCTGTGAATTTAACAGTACTCTATTGAATAAATCTTTGTCATGTCAATTGTATCATTTTTTGGAATATAAGGATGTAAAAACATTAATGCAGTATCTTACAAAGATAATCACCCTGAATTTATCAAAATCATAGGTTGAAGAGGATGCTAAAATATTTAATTCCATCTCTTATTCATATCACACTTCTGACTGGACCTTGTGGCTTGAAAGTCTGCAGTTCTAAGTTAAGTTTAAATGACATTCAAAAGGACCTTCACTTGAGAAAACAAAGCTATTATTTATCCCATTCTTAGTTCCTGGAAATTCACTTTTAATGTATACTGTATTCTCTCCCACTACTATTAAAGCTATTTTATTACTGAAATCTAACTTTAAAAACAATCCTTCATATAACTAAATATAATAAACTACTTAACATTTCCTTTTAATGGAATATAAATTTCTCTATTGAGTCACTTTTAATGTATCTTAATTTTTAAAATGTTACTTATTTCCATTTCTGTCATCTTTCTTTTTAAATGCTATTTGACCTGTGAACCCTATTGTTTTGTTTTATATGCTGGCCAAGTAATCTTTAAAACCATGACAAATAATTATTTTTGTTTATTCTTAGCTGAAAATTATCAGATAATGTGTATCACTTAGGAATTATGATCAGTATATACTCAGAGTGGCCTAAAGAAATCAGTGCTTTGTTTTTTCCTTGAAAGTTATGAAGTCTTAATGTTGATACTCAACACATGCTAAGATGGTTCTAAAATGTCAGCAGGATCTTAAATCCTTCATGTCATGCTAAGATCTATGTAAAAATAGCTGTCAGAGTTCCACCCATTTAATCTACACTTCAGACAAGCAACCATCAGAGCATAAAAGTAAACACTGGTAGTTAAGGAAGGAGAAATTATATTTTGGGGAGGCAACTGGCAGGTCCAGTCATATACATAAAAAAAATTAAGCCAGGCATAGCAGTATGTTTCTGTAATTCCAGTACTTAGGAGGCTGAAACAGGAGGATAACAGGTTTGAGGCTAGCCTTAGCAATTTAGCAAGATCTTTAGCAACTTAGTGAGATCCTCTTTAAAAAAATGAAAAATAAAACAAGACATGGGGTGTAGCTTAGAGGTAGAATGTCCCTAGGTTAAATCTCCAGAAAAAAAAATCCCATTATTCAGTAAGATAAAGGGAATAAAGAATTGACTGAGTACCCACTTGAGTTAAGAAATAGAATTCTGCTCTGACTTCTCCTCAAGTGGATGACTAAAGAAGAGAGATGGATGATATGGTCTTCATTTAGGAACTGCCACAGCATGGACTTTAACCATGGTGTATAGACTTATGTGGTGGTATAATTTGACTAGTGGACTGCAGAGAGATTACACTTGAATTTCTACATATCAAGAGATCTTGATTTGTTCTGGTTATGATTGAAATTATCATAGGATGATTACCAAGTCATATTTGCAATACAAAGTATCCAAGTTTTTTAAAAAATGCTCTTATTGGTGCATTGTAAGCACGCATAATGAGGTTCAGACTGATAGGAACATACATGCACATAGCACTTGGTGAGCTTTCCCTTGGATCCCCCCCCCCATTCCCTCCCCTTTCCCATATTTGATATTGAGATTGGCATTGATAGTTTCATATATATACGTGGCATCATTTGAAATGTTTCCTTCATCATTTCTCCCTCACATCCCCCTCCCCCTGCATATCCCTCCCCGAGACCCACTATATCACTCCACTGAGGTTTTCTTCCTTTATCTGGAGTCCCTCTTGTATCCTAATTTATCGCTAGCCTCCACATATGAGAGAAAATGTATAGCCCTTAACTTTGTGTGACTAGGCTGCATCTCACTTAGCATAATTTTCACTAATTCCATCTATTTTCCTATAAATTACATAATTTTGTTCTTTATGGATGAGTAAAATTCTATTATGGGAATTCTATAGTGAGAGTGTATCATAGTTTCCTAATCCATTCATCTGTTAATGGACGCCTAGGCTGGTTTCAGAATTTGGCTATTGTGAATTGTGCTGCTCTAAACCTTTATATGCATGTATCACTGTAATATTCTGACTTCAGTTAGTTCCTTTGCAAAGATATCCAGAAGTAGTAGAGCTGTATCATATGGTGGTTCTATTCCCAATCTTCTGAGGAACCTGCACACTGATCTCCATAGCAGCTGATTGAAGGACAAATTCAAAGAGAGGAGACAGAGAAAGAGAAGGAGACAGAGAAAAAGGAGAGGGAGGAAAGGAGGGAGGTAGAGCACATTGATTAATCAGCTAGCTTTGATACCTAAGAAAATAGAGGAATAAATCAAAGAGACAATTGATTTCCATACACTCCAAAGAGTAGGAAAAAAAATGGGGCAACAACCAAAATGGCTGAGCAAAGTAAATCACTCTAAGTTAATCTAATTTTATTCTCTGACACAGTGACAGGACTTAAATATGAGGGGAAGCAAAAGGGTTCATGTATCACTACTTCAGTAAGGCTTAGTTTTTATCTCACACGACATTCTCATCAACCAGTAAAGAAAATGTACTCTGTGTAAAGGATAGAAAGCTATTCTTTGTCAGCGTCAGTGACTTGCTGGGGCAAAGAGTCCAAAGTTGTTCTTTGGGTGCTTATGCTAAATGCTATTTCTGTTAGTATCCAGAATTTAAGAATCCACAATATGGAATCTACAGACTAGGAAAATTGCTAAGCCTGTAGAAATTTGCAGGCATCTAAACTGCATGTGAAACCAGCCTTGGTGACACATCTGTAATTCTAGTATTTAGGAAGCTGAGACAGAAGGGTTACAGGTTCGAGGACAATGTAGCAAGATTCTCAGCAACCTAGCGAGTGCTGTTTCAAACTAAAAAATAAAATAGGGCTGGACATGTATCTCAGAGGTAGAATGACTCTATGTTCAATCCCTAGCACCACATAATAAATAAATAAATAAATAAATAAATAAATAAATAAATAAATAAATGCATATGAGAAGAAAGGTCAAAATAAGTAGAATATTAAAGAGAATCATTGGCTAAGATGGCACTTCTTAATGCATGAATGAAGTTTTAATATTGTAGATCAAATAATAGAACACTATTTTACATGTGACATTACGTTCCTTACAAATAAACTTTCCTTCATAGACTTAACTATATTCCTAAAATTTGCTTGTTGAAGTTGAACTCAATTTTATTTATTTTTAATTATTTTTATTGGTGCGTTGTGATCATACATCTTTGTTAGGTATTAGCTGATAGAAGTATACATGCACACATCTCTCATTTAACCCTTCCCCAATTCCCACCCCATTCCTTTCCCCTTCCCTCCTTCTCATGTTCAGTTTAGTGATTGACTTTGATACATTTGTCAAAATACATTATATGCATTAGGGTGTTTCTCTCCTCTCTCCCATCACCTTCAGTTAAGTCACCATCTTTGCTCATCTAAGGTTTCTCCTTTGTCTAAGAAGTTCCTCTTATTACCCACTTTCTCCTTAGCTTACACATATTAGGGAGAGCATCTGATTTTTTACTTTTTGTGACTGACTAATCTCACTTAACATTATGTTTTCCAGTTCAATCCATTTCCCTGAAAATGATATGTTTTTGTTCTTTATGGCTGAGCAAAATTCCATTGTTTTGTAATGCATTCATCTGTCGATGGACATCTTGGCAAGTTCCACAGTTTGGCAATTGTGAATTGTGCGGCTATAAACATAGATACGCATGTGTTGGTCTGATAGTTTGGTTTCCATTCTTTTGGGTAGATACCCAGAAGTGGTATTGCTTGCTGGATCATATGGTAGGTTCATTCCCATTCCTCTGAGGATCCTCCATACAGTTTTTCAAAATGGTTGCACTAATCTGCCATCTCACCAACAATATATTAGGGTTCCCACTTCTCCACACCTTGCCAGCATTTGTTGTTGTTTCTGTTTTTGATGATTGCCACTCTAATTGGGGTTACATAAAATCTCAGGGTAGTTTTCATTTGCATCTCTCTAATGCTAATGATATTGAACATTTTCTCAAACATTTATTGGCTATTTGTATTTCTTCTTTTGTGAAGTGTCTGTTTAGATCCTTCACCCATTTTTTGATTGGGTTATTTGTTTTGTTAGCTATGAGTTTCTTGAGTTCTCTGTATATTCGAGATATTGGTCCTTTATCGGAGGAGTAGCTGGCAAAATTTTTCCCCCACTCTGTGGGCTCTCTGTTGAGGTTCTTGATAGTTTCCTTTACTGCACAGAAGCTCTTCAGTTTAATACAATCCCATGTATTGATCTTCCTTTGAGTTGCTTGTGCTTTGGGGGTCTTGTTGAGAAAGTTTTTACCTGTGAAGATGGCACTTTTTTGATTGGCTCTATTTTTATTCTTTAAATATACTTTTATTGTTGCATTGTAATCATATATCACAATGAAGTTCAGAGTGACAGGGACATGTATGTGCACAGCACATGGTAAGCTTTTCATTGCATTTCACCTTGCTTCCTCACCTTCCCCAGAAATGATACTGAGATTGGAATTGATAGTTTTATATATGTGCATAGTATCAGTTGAAGTGTTTCCTTCATCAAGATGGCACTTTTTAAAAAAATGACAATACCCATTATTGGTGAGACATTTTGACACATTGTTGTTATAAATTAGAATGAGACCTGGTCTAGCAGTTTGTATTATTCAAGGCAATCTGTAGTGTTTATTGCCATTAATTGTATCCTTTGTCATGTAATAATCAGCCCTTTTTATATCCTGATTTAAAAGATTGTAAAACATCTTCATCTATTTATAGGTATTTTCCTTCCTTGGGCCCTATATAGTACTTGACTGTTACTTTGTCAGAAATTAAGGAACTGTGTTAACTCCTCTAAAAATGAATAATTGTTTCAGTAAAAATCCTCAGCATCCATTCCTTTCCATAAAGCAAGTTTTTTTTTTTTTCTATTTCAATGTTGGCTTTTCATACAGTCTTTTTGAAGACATCTTAAAAGGGAATTAAACTCAGCCTATGTAATACCAAGAGTGCACACAACTCAACTGCAGATGTGACGATATGAAAAGCTAGAGCCAAAGTAGGGCACAAGAAGGCCACAAGCACGATGACACCAGTGTTCTGGCTTCATTGATCTTGAAATGCTTCCTTATTTGGGGAGATGGTCAAATAGGAAAAGTGTGTGCATAAGTTAATAAAAACATTTTAACAGCCCCCTACTATTTAACTCAACAATTCCACCACTGGTTGTTTATCCCAGGAAACATTCAGGTTAAATCAGAAGATACACACACAAAGGCCTTTGTAGCATTTTGCTTTTGTAGCAAATATTTACATATATGATAACTTACATTGAAAAATGTGATGGCATGTTATAGTAATGGGATATTAACCAATAAGGGGAATTTTAAATATAATGATAAAAATGGTGATAGTGCCACGCAATTCATGCACAAGTTAAAAAGAGAATCTAATTATAAATTAGCTTACATGGTATAATTAAATAATAGCCTGGAAGTAATGACAAGATGGTTAACATAAAACCAAATGTTTCAAGAATTAAATGTGATTTGTGTGTGCTGTGCCTGTGGTGCTGGGCATGGAACTCATGCTAGGCATGTCACTGACCTATATCTCCAGTTCTTAAATGTGATTTTCTTGTGTTCCTTTTTTTCTGAATTAAAACAAAACAAAATAATAACAACAACAACAAAAATAAGTTGAGAGCTGGGCGTGGTGGCGCAAACTTGTAATCCCAGTACTTGGGAAGCTGAGACCAGAGGATCTGGGTTCTAGACCAGCCTCAGCTACTTAGTGAGGCTCTCCATAACTTAGCAAGTCCCTGTTTCAATAATAAAGAATAAAAAATAGGACTGCGGGTGTACCTCGGGGGTAGAATGCCCCTGGGTTCAATCCCCAATACCACACACACAAAAAAAAGTTGAACTTTTCATTTTAAAGTCAAGTACATAAGAATAAAAGACCTGCAGTAATAACATTTAAACATATTTGATAATCTTGTTTTTTTTTCTGTAATTGCTGTCTACTTTCATTTATTCTCTGACTATCAATCCATTGTTTAAATTTACATAGCTTAATTTGATGACTACAATACATCGTTTGTGTGATTTAATCTAAAAACCTCACACTAGATTTCATATTGCTTTTATTCTTCTGTATTTTATATGTTTAAACATATAAAGTATCAATAAATATATATCTTTAACTTAAACTCTACATGATTATTTAATATATAAACATAAATTATATATAAATACATAATATATAAAATAAAGAAATATGTATGATGTGTATACATCATTCTGAATTTTGTGTTATTTCAATTATTCAAAAACATTGGGTCAAGATTTTAATTTATTTTTCTTATTTAAAAACTTATTTATTTATGTTTGACTGTTATTCATTGGTCTCAGAATATCTAAATGCCAAGTAAAGCACTTATCAATTTTTGTTTATTTCTATCTTTTCTCTATCATTTTCAATTTTGGTAATTTTTCAAACATCTAGAACATTTGTAAGAATTGTAAAAC
This sequence comes from Graphiurus murinus, assembly GCA_004027655.1. Lineage (NCBI taxonomy): Eukaryota > Metazoa > Chordata > Mammalia > Rodentia > Gliridae > Graphiurus > Graphiurus murinus. Next base: position 15,922 of record PVLC010022657.1, read on the forward strand.
ATACACACACACATTTTTTGCCTGGGACATTTGAAAATAAATTTTAGACATCATGTTCTTTAACTGAAGCATTTTAGTGTGTATTTTCTATAAACAAAGACATTGTTCTATATAATCAAAGTCCAATGATGAAAAGTATGAAATGTAATATTGTCACAGTACTATCACATCTTCACGGTACATATCTAGGACTGCAGATGCATTTGGTTGTCATGACTTTTAAATTTCCTTTAATCTGGAACATTACATCAGTCTTTAATTACTTTGACATTTGAACATCTCAGGACAGATATTTGTGCAAGATGCCCAAGTTGGGTTTTTCTGATGTTTCCTAATGATTAATTCATGTTATGCATTTTTGGCAGGCACACCACAAAAGTGATGTTGACTCTTTTTCAAGTGCATCATGTGTATTTGTCCCATTATTGATGATGTTGTCTTTGACCAATTAGTTAAGGTGATCTCTGCCAAGTTTCTCTACAGAAAGCTGATATTTTCCCCATTATGATTAATAACTGGTTTGTGGGAAGATACTTTCAGACTACAGAGCTATCTGGTTGATTCTCATGCTTTCACCCACTAGTGCTGATCTACTGGTGTTTTCTTGACTCAGCTAGTTAACTATGTTTGCTTAATGCTGATTTTATAATACCATTAATCCATCTATATATTTTTTTGCTTTTTTATACTGGAGATTGAAACCAAGGGTGCTCAGCCTCCAAAGTACACTCCCAGCCCTTTTTATTTTCATTTTGAAACAGGGTCTCACTAAATTGTTGAGGGTCTCCCTAAATTGCTGAGTCTGTCCTTGGACCTGGGATCCTCCTGTTTCAGCCTCCCAAGTACTGGGATTACAGGTGTGTGCCATTGTGCTTGGCTCTATCTATATTTTTTAGAAAGCATTTTACTCAAAAGAAGAGTTTCCCCTTTTCAGTCTATAATTTTTCTTTTTTTCTGTGTGTTATATTTTTTGTAATGAATTTTAACCCTTTATCAGTGCGAGCCTCTTGAACCTGGCACCTACATCCTTTTGACACATCCACATCTTTCTTAAGTGCCTTACTTGCTCCTTTCCCATTAAAAAAAAAAAGTTGTCATCTTTAATTCCATACATTTTAAATCTCTTCCCTCTCCCTGCATCCATGTTGTACTATGTTAGGATAGTTCTTTAATAATTTCATGTTTTAAGAAGACTTTCTGGCTACTGAATTTTATGTCCATCTTTGGACCCTTTTTCTTTAGTCTCCTCCTCACTCTTTTTTTAGACCCCTTATACCTCTGTTAGAATATGGTATTCAATTTTTGTTTACAGGTAACTTTTACCTTTACTTAAAGTCTCCAATTTCCAGTTATGCTTTGGTTCCCTGTGCTTTTGAGGTTTTGTCTATTCCAATGTCCTAAATCATTTTATTCAATTAGCTTTATAGTTTCAAGTCCTACATTTAAGTCTTTCATCCACTTTGAGTTGATTTTTGTAACTGTTGAGAGATAGGGGTCTGGTTTCATGTTTCTGCATGTGCACACCCCAATTTTTTCAACGCTATTGATCGAAAAGACTGTCCTTTGCTGTTTATTTTTCTTTATTTTTTATTTTTTTTGCAGTACTGGGGATTGAACCCAGGGGCATTCTACCTCAGAGCTACACCCCCAGTTCTATTTTTTATTCTTTATTTTGAAATAGTGTCTCACTAAGTTGCAGAGGGCCTCACTAAGTAGCTGAGGCTAGCCGTGAACCCAGATCCACCTGTCTCAGGCTCGCAAGTACTGAGATTGCTGTTTCCTACTGCATTCAAAATCAGTTAATTGTAGGTGTATGGGTTTACTTCTAGTCATTTTTTTTCCATTACTGTATGTGTCTGTCTTTTTTTTTTTTTTTTTTACCAGTAACATATTGTTTTGATTACTATAGCTTTGTAGTATATTTTGAAGTCAGGTAATCTAATACCGCTTGTATTTTTCTTTTCACTTAAGATTGCTTTGTTTTTTGTGTGTATGTGGTTCTATAATAATCTTAGAATGTTCTAATCACATAAAGAATGCCATTGGTCATATTGAGTTTTTATGCCCTCAGTATTCAACCTCTGCTCTTCATGCCACATAGAGACTAGAAGGTGTTTTTGTGAGATGCAGCCGTGTTCACAAAACCTGGTTCTGAGCACAGGCTCAATTCCTATTGGCTGGATCAAATTGGGAAAGTTATATAATTATTGTTTACCTCAGTCCTCTTATCTATAAGAATGAATATGTTAAAGTATAAGGAATAAACAGATATGCTTATTGTAATAACTTTATTATTCTACTGAAACAATATGAAATGGGTTTATATTTTTATTAAGTTCTAATATTTAAATGAAGAAAAATGAATTTTTATAGTTTTATTGGCCCATTGTAGTTATACATCATAATGAGGTATTGAGTGATAGGAATATACATACACACAACACATGGTCTGTTTCCCTCCAGATTCCACTCTCCTCCCTCCCTTTCCCTGTACATGTCATTGAGATTGCTATTGATAATTTCCATGTTTGTTAAAAGCATTATTTATACTGTTACTTGCATTGTATCTCTATCCCCATACCTCCCTTCTAAACTCCTTCATCACTCAGTATGGTATTGACACAAAAGCATACATAGACTTGTGGGGTCCTCCCGACAAAGGGGGCACCTACCCCGATCTCCCTGGAGCGTCTACCCTGAAAAGGGGCTTCCCCGCGGAAAAGGAAGGTCACGCCGCAATGAACACACGACGGAGACTGAGCATCAGAGGACTCATCCGTTTATTACACGAGGGGCAAAGAGTTATATAGAGCAGAGCGAGAGTAGTGTCTCCTTGCAGGGCCAATCAGGGTAAATGTCATCTTGGTCATGCCTCTTTGGCCCAGTCCGAAGGCTGATCACGCGCCGGTCACGCTACAGGGACCTATCAATGTCTTGATCACGCTGAGGAGACATCCCTCATCCAATCCTGGTCTCTGGTAAACACTCTTAGGTCTCAGCCCTTTCCACTTCCCCTCTGTGCCATCTTTGATGCCTTTTTTTCCCTTTCTGTCGGGCGGTGCTACCGCCTTTTCTCTGGGGATCTTTCCCCACATAGACCAATGGGACAGAATAGAAGATTCAGAAACAAGTCTTCACATTTATAGTCAGTTGATTTTTGAAAAAGGTGCTAAAAGCATACACTGGAGAAAAGACAGCCTTTTCAATAAATGGTGTTTGAAAACTGGTTATCATTTTGTAGAAGAATTGAATTATATCCCAATCACTCACCCTGTACAAGAGTCAATTCAAGATGTATCAAAGACCTAGAAAGTAGAACAGAAACTGCAATTACTAGAAGAAGACATAGGACCAACACTTTTAACATTTAGGTACAGGTAGAAACTTCCTCAGTAAAATCTGAAAGCTTGGGAAATTAAAATGATAATTAATAAAAGGGATAGCATTAACTTAAAAATCTGTGTAGCAAAGGAAGCTGTATGCTTCTGTAGATCAAAAAGAGAGCCTACAGAATGGGAGAAGATCTTTGCCAGCTATTCCTCTGGTAGAGGAATATTATCTAGAATATACAAATAGCTTATAAAATTTAATGCTAAAAAAAGCCCCACAAATAACTCAGTAAAAATGGGCAATTTGACTGAATAGACTTTTCTGAAAAGAAGAAAAATAAATGGCCAATAAATATATGAAATGATGTTCAGCATCATTAGCAATCAGGGAGATACAAAAAAAAAAAAACTACACTGAGATTCCATCTAACTTCAGTTAGAAGGTCAGTCATCAAGGACACAAACAATAAATGGTGTCCAAAATGTGATGAAACAAGAACCCTTATCTACTGTTGGTGGGACTACAAACTAGCACAGCCTTGATGGAGAGCAGTGTGTATGTTTGTTAGAAGACTGGGAATGGTACCACTGCATGACCCAGCTATACCACTCCTGGGCATCTTTGCACAGGAATTAAAGTCAGAATATTATAGTTATACATGTATTTCCATGTTTATAGCAAAACAATTCACAATAGCCAAATTATGGAACCAGCCTAGGTGTGTATCAACAGATGAATTGATTACAAAACTGGTATGTACACACAATGGAATTTTACTCAGCCATAAAGAACAAAATTATGTCATTTTCAGGAAAATGGATGGAACTAGAGAGTATTATGCTAAGTGAGATTTAGTAATACAAAGTGAAGGACTATACTAAGGCTATATATTTTCTCTCATATGTGAAAGATAGAGAGAATTGGGTAACAAAAGAGACCTCAGAAAAGATGAAATTTATACGAATACTTAGTTTCTTCTAAAAACGTAGTTTTTGCCAGTTAGCACTAAGCTTGGTAACTCAATCTAGTTTCCTCTTGTTTAAGAGGCTTTGTGTTGAGCCTCTTAAAAGTCGGCTGCCCCTGCCAGAACCCTGGCAGGGGCCTTTGGGATGAGGCCCTGGACCAATTCAGTGGGATCCCTGGCTGTGTCTTCGTCCATGCCAGTGGCTTCATTGGCGGAAACCGCACTAGAGAGGGTGCCTAGAGCATTGCCCGTGCCACGTTAGCCCAGCACCCAACAAAGCCTGCAACAAGTCCCCTAGTCCAATAAAACTTCTTTCATCTTAAAAAAAAAAAAAAAAAGAGAAAGAAAAGAAAAATAGCCAGGCATGGTGGCGCACACTTGTAATCCCAGCATTTGGAAGGCTGAGACTGGAGAATCTGGGTTCGTGGCCAGCCTCAGTTACCTAATGAGGCACTCCACAACTTAGTGAGACCCTGTTTCAAAATGAAGAATAAAAAAAAAAAATCATCCACCCATCCACCATTAGAGACAAGTGCTATCCTAGTTTCTTTAATGCAGTGAAGGAAGATAAATTATAATTTGTACTCATGATGCTCATTCTGAATGTTGAGCTGTTAATTTGGTTATAATAGATTTTAGTGAACAAAAAGCACAACTCCTATATTAGTAAACTGATGTTTCTATTTAATATTATAAAAGCCCCTAACTTCCTTGAGCAGGATTTCTTTTGTTCTCTGAGAACTAATATTCCTCTAACGAAGCTTGCTACTTAGGGGAATTCTTATTTGATTGTTCAGAGGGTGACTGATCTGTTTGAAACAGCATACTGTACTTTAAAGGATTATATATAGATTTTTATCAGGTTGAGTTTTATTTTGCATCTTTTGAACAGTTCTTTTATAAAATAGTGTACTCAGTAGCATAACACCCATTTAAGTTGAAATACTTTGTGTTTCAAAATTAATGTGCTCTTTTAATACCTGTTCTCTAAAAGCAACAAATTAATTAATAATGCCTCATGAAATCACTTTCTCCTTATAATCACATTGGCTTCCTGGAAAACAGAACAGATCTGTTTATGTATTTCTGTGAGGTGTGCAAGTGGCATGCCTGCATTTTTCTCAGTGCATGATTTTCAATTAGAACTGAAATGCAATTACAAAGTGAATTGGTGCAACTCTCTAGATAGATCAACCAAGTTTTCTTCTAATTCAGTGGTCTTCATATATCAGATAAAAGTACATTTTAAAAACTTTTATTGTTTGAATAATTACCCCAAGACTCCAACTAAACTTACTTATAAGCATCTCATATTTTCAATTACTTTTATTTTTTTCTACCAGTATTATGGGGGTACTGTATACTTACAAATAATTCTGAAGCCAGTGTGCAGACTTTTATTGCCTCCCCCTTAAGAGTGTCTCCTTGACAGGTATTTAGAATATTTGCAAATAGTTGGAAATATTTCTGTCCATTAGCTCATTGTCCTTTCCTAGATATAAAATCTCTATTTTGCATGCCCTTATTTCAATATGTTAAAGGATTTAGTCTAAGTATGTGTTGTTCTCAATTAGTTTTTTGTTTGTTTGTTTGTTTTTGTGACCTTGGCAAATTGCTTACTCTTTTGGATTTCTTTTTCTTCCTCCACAGATGCATTTTGTAGGAGTATTTTGAGGATGAATGTTTTCAAATAATTTTGAGATTGCCAAGTTCCACATACAGTAAGTAATATGTATTTCTATTTTTCCATTCAATTGCAGTCATGCTGAATGTATTTGGCAGACAGTAATAAAAGAACAAATTCCTATTTACAGTTCTTGATATTTGTGATTGCTGAGGGAAAAGGTATACCAAAGATAAAAAACGATGAGCTGTTTGTTAGTCAGAATTAATTTGTATAATTTTAGGATTTCTCATAACTAATTTTACTATTGTTCTATGTTACCTATACATAACATTTTTTACTTATTCTTCAAGTGAGATTTTTCTCTTATTCATAGATCAAAAAAGAGCAAAGAACATTAGGGAGTACTGAAACTTTTTTTGTTATCGGGGATTTAACCCATGAGCATTCTACCTCAGAGCTACACCCTCAGCTCTATTTTATTTTTATTTTGAAACAAGGTCTCTCTAGGTCGATGGTGAAAGTCTTATTACTTGCTGAGGCTATTCTTGAACCTGTGATGCTCCTGTCTCAGCCTGCCAACTACTGGAATTATAGTTGTGCACTACCACATATGGCCCAAATATTTTAAGATAATTATTTTTATTCCTACCTTAAAATGAGAAAACTGAGACCCCAGAAGTTTTAATGACTTGGCCAAAGTCTATTCAAAGTGAGTTCAGGCTTTGAAGACAAGACTTTCCACATGATGCTACCTTCACTAGTAACATACAATAAGATAAATAATGTCTCTTTTAAAAGCATACATATTTAAGAGTTCAATACATTGTGATTGTTTCTATTGGATTTTGATTCTGCTTAAACAATATCCTCATAATGTTGAAGTTTTGTCTGTCATTCCATTGCTTTGATTTCAAGCAATGCTTTTTAGTTCCTGACTTGAATTGATTTGAAGTAGTAGGGAATAAGTGAAAATTAGTAGAAATACTATCATACTATTCACATATAAATGTGAATACACCAACGTCAATCTCAGTGCTCTGTATTGGGATGAGTGGAAATAGGGAAATAGGGAAGTGGGGGGGCACCAAGTGCTATATGTATGTATGTCGTTGTCAACATGATTTACATTATAATGCACCAATAAAGGCATATTGTATAAAATATATATATTCTTGAAAGAATGTGTCTGGTATTATAGTTCCAAAGATGAGAAATATGTGCATGGATGTCTTTACCTGTACTAGCTTGTACCCAACAAAAATGTGTGATTAACCCTGTTGTACCCAAGAAATGTATAAAAATCTATGCTAAAAAAAAAAGAGTTCCAAAGATCTCCAAGAGTCTTTTTTCATTCATTAATAACATGCACACATCTAGCATCATGATAGGGTTGGAAAGGACAATGGGTAACACAGTCCTAGCTCTAGTCTGTTCAGCTGCCTTGTTTGTTGAAGTGGGATGATCTGGAGGAAAATTCTAAAATAGAATTTCAAAAAGTGTAGAAGCAGTAATGACAGTACTGATATTTGTACATTGTCTTCCAACATTACTATGTCAGTAAGGTGCCGTAAGTAGTGGTTAAAGAATCCAGACCTGAATTACACCTGCAATTCCAGTACTTGGGAGGCTGAGACAGGAGGATGGCAAGTTTGAGGCCAGCCCACAGTAACTTCATGAGACTTGATTTCAAAATATAAATTAAAAAATGACTGGGGGTGTAGCTCAGCAGAACCCCCCTGAGTACCCTTCCCAGTACCCCATCCCCCAACACAAATCCTGGATTTATATAAGTTGGAAATGAATTTAATCACCTAATCTGTGGCTAACTGGTTGTTTCCCCGTCCTGTTGCATGGCTGATTGGAAGCTAAGGCTTGCTGTGGTTGCACAATATCAGGAAAGAATGCCACACCCCAAATGAAAGCCTGGTAAATTATCAGAGTATGATCCTAGTGAATGCATATCACATTTGCACCATGGTGAAATGGAAGAGTCGTAAGTCTAGGAATTTGTGTATATGTATATTTTGTGATGTAATAGAAACAGCAAAATTATAAAAATACCATTTCATTTTGATGCTGTAACTAGCATCAACAGCAACAACAACAACAAAACAGGACCTTGTAAGCCTGCCTGATTGGAGATGAACAGTTTAAGTGTTTTTTTTTTTTTTAAGTATTTAGTTGTAGTGATGCATATTGATTGTACAAACTATTGGATTTCACTGTGACACCTTCATGCATGCATGGGACTTCAAAAGAATAAATAAAATCCTGGATTTATCACTTGCTAGCTGTGTGACTAAGCAAATTACTTAATATCTCTTTAAAATGAATATAGAAAAATTAAGAGATGCCTCATTTGTGGTGAGTTACACATGGTCAGGTACATAATAAATGTTTAATAAATGTTTGTAGTAATTAAATTGGAATTGATTGATTTGGATATTTCAATTGAAGTATGTTTGTTAATCAAACACCATAGCTTCATAATCATGCCATATAATGTATTTCATAGTAATTGTTACTCACTGACTACTGTTGATTGACATGCTCAAAAAGAGATTAAACTTCTGCCTTCTTTTCAAATGGAGCAAAATACTTTTAGAAGGAACCTTTACTTTTTTGAGTCTTTCATAGAAAAAATAGACCCCTTGTCCAATCAGTATGCATCTATAGGGTATATAAAATCAGAATCAGTATGCATCTATAGGGTATATAAAATCAGAAGACATATATGTCTCATTGTGTGTTGACTGCAGGCCTAGGATGTGAGCTTTTCAAAGAGAAAATATGACCACTCTGAAGTGCTTATAGAGTCTGAAGTATTTACCTTGAAGGAGACAATGAGAACATAGAAAAACAAAATAAATAGTTGAAATGGCTGTCATATAATTTTGGGAATAATCATCTAATGTTCTGTCAAGCAGTTCATGAAAAATTAAGGGCTGTGGGCAAAAAAACATTCATTAAGTTTTGACTCTACTCCCTGTACTTTTCATTCAACCGCTCAGTTAATCTGAGCAATAATATCGTGAGGCCACATGTTGTTATCCTTATTTTTTATATTAGGAAAGTGTATAACAGAAAATTTCAGTCCGTCGTTCATGGGAATGAAGTTTGAGGCCTATCTAATCTAAACTTCTTTATGCCCTCTCACTCTGCCTTCATCCCTCTCTTCTCTTCCCCTCTTTCCTTTCTAGCTCTCTTTCTCTGTTTTTTTTTTTTTTTTCTTCCTTTCTTTGAATTGAGCCCTGGGGTAGTCTTCCTCTGAACCACATGCCCAGTCCTTTTCATTTTGAAATAGGGTCTCATTAAATTGCTGAGGGTCTTGCTAGCTTGCTGAGATTAGTCTTGAACCTGCAATGCTCCTGTCTCAGCCTCCTAAGTAATGGGATTACAGATGTGCACCACTGCACCCAGTTTATGCTGTTTAATATAGATGTTAAGCATTGAGTTTCTATGCATGACTTAATTTTCTTTCATTTGCATAAAAACACTATTCTCAAACCTTATACCACACAGAAGTTTTTAGTAAGGAGTACTTTATGATTTAATTTCAAATAAAATAATAACAAATGTCTTATATTAAATGTCAATAGGACCATTCAGCAACCTAAAATGAATCACTTTGAAAAATATGCTTTTGGTTAAAGTGAAAGTGGCACATAAGAAAGCTCCTTTCAAGCCGGGCGTGGTGGCGCACGCTTGTAATCCCAGCATTCAGGAGACTGAGACCGGAGGATCCAGGTTCGAGGCCAGCCTCAGCTACCTAGTGAGGCACTCCACAACTTAGTGAGACTCGGTTTCAAAATAAAGAATAAAAAAATAGGGCTAGGGGTATAGCTTGGAGGTAGAATGCCTCTGAGTTCAATCCCCAGTACCAAAAAAAAAAAAAGAAAGCTCCTTTCATAAGGGTAGAGACTGTAACTTAATTTTTTTTTTTTTTTTTTTTTTGGTTTTGGTACTAGAGATTGAACCCATTGAACCCAGGAATGTTTTACCTCTGAGCTACACCTCTAGCCTTTTTATGTTCTATTTATTTGTTTATTTATTTATTCATTCATTCATTTGTTTATTTATTAACAATTCTTGCTAAGTTACTATGCCTTGGCCTTGAACCTGTGATCTTCCTGTGTCAGCTTCCCAGGTACTGGGATTATAGGCATATACCACTGCACCCAGCTCAGAGACCATATCATACTTTTGAAGACCTTTTGCTTGCAGTCCCTCATTTGCTCTGTGCAGTGCAGAGCCATTTGAGAAGAGGAGCTCAGCTTCACTACTCT
>PVLC010022658.1:0-26486 GCA_004027655.1 Graphiurus murinus
AATAATCTAAGCTTAGAGAGTTCTTTGTAGGAAAGTTTTTTTGCAGGAAAGCTTTGATAAATAATTGATTTCTTTACTAAATATAGTGATATTTACATTTTTTATTTCATCTTGTATCAGTTTTGGTACACTGTACTTTTTCAAATAATCAAATTACATCTATGTTGCCAAATTTATTATCATAAAATTACTTACAATATTTCTTTAGTATTACTTGACATCTGTAGAATCTATAGTGATATAACTACTCTAAACCTAGTATTAAGATTTTGTAATTCATTTCTCTGTTTTTTTTAATCTGTTCAACTACAGCTTTATCAAGTTTGTCAATATTTTCAAGGAACTGCTCTTGGGTTTTTATTTTTCTCTATTTTTATGTTTTTTTATTTCATTAATTTCTGCTGTGTGTGTGTGAGGGGGCTACTAGGGATTGAACCCAGGGGTATTCTACATATTCTACCTCTGAACTACATCCCCAGCCCTATATATATTTTTTTTTAAAAAGGATCTACTAAGTTGCTGAGAGCCTTGCCTTGCTGAGTTGCTGAGGCTGGTCCCAAAACTACAGTTCTTCTTTCTCAGATTCTCAAGTACTGGGATTACAGGCATGCCCCACCATGCCCGGCTTAATTTCTGCTCTTACCATTATTATTTGGACTTGCTTGCTTATTTATTTATTTATTTATTTATTTATTTATTTATTTATTTATTGGTACTGAGGATTGAAAATAGGGGCATTCTACCTCTGAGCTACACCCCAGCCTTATTTTTACTTTTTTTTTAATTTTGAAACAGTTTTCACTAAGTTGCACAGGGCCTCAGTAAGTTGCTGAGGCTGTCATCAAACCTGTGATTCTCCTGTCTCAGCCTCCCAAGTATTGGGATTACAAGCATGTGTCACCACAGCTGGCAAATCCTTTAAAAAAAAAAAAAAAAATGCACATTTGAAAATACAAATTTCCTTTAAACCACTGTGTTAGCTGCATTCCACAAATATTTAATTGTTGTTCAGCTTGCAGTTTTTAATGATCTTTTTGTTTTTAAATAAATTTCCAGAGAAAAGTCACAAAAACTATACAAAAAACTACTCTTCACTCATATTCCCCAAATATTAATATTTTACCATCTCTGCTCTCTTCCATTTCTTTCTCTTCTATTTTTCCTGAACTTTCTCTGAATACGTATATGTGACATTAATCTAATGTTAATGTGTTTGTCACCAAAATAAATAACACCCTCTACATAACAATAACTCAACCATCAAAACTAAAAAAAAAAGAAAAAAACTAACACTCATGTGTACGTGTGTAACTTCCAGTCAACAGGATCCATTTAGGTTCTACCAATTGTCCCATGCAGTTGGCCCTCAGTAACTGTGGGTTCTATCTGCAGGGTCAATCAGATGTGAATCAAAAATATGCCCCACCCCCCAAAAATGTATCTGTTACTGAACATTTACAGACTTTTGTCTTCTCATTATTCCCTAAACAATACAATATAATACAATTTACATAGCATTTACATGTATTAGGTTATTATAAGTAATCTAGACGTGAATAAAGTTTATGGGAAGATATGCGTAGGTTAAATGCAAATGCTATGTCATTTTATGTAAGGGACTTGAGCATCTGCAGATTTTTCTTTCTTCAGTGGGTCATGGACACAATCCCCCGAGGTTACCAAAGGATGACTGTAATGACCTTTACAACAAAAGGATCCTTATAGATGTATTATACATTTCATTTAGTTGCCATGTCTCCTTAGAATCTTTCAGTCTGGAACAGTCCCTCAGTTTTTCCTTGACTACAAGGTCTTTGACATTTGTGAAGAAGGTACCTGCTTTTGGTCACTCTCCAGTTGTTTCAGGTAGTTGTTTTCTACTTTCTGTGTGAGTTTATGGTTGTTTTCTATAGGAGGGTTAGTCTGATGGGAACAATTTCACCATTACCAGAAATGGGATCAAATAGACTTCAACCCTCTCTGACCACATACCCTACATGAGAGACCTGCCTCTCTGTTTGATTAGCATGATAGTTCTCACATCTACAAAATAAGAACAGCTCTGTTATATGGCCTTACAACACATCATAAAACTTTTCTAAATATATTTTATTGTTATAATTAAAATAATGTCATTGTAGAATTAAAAGATCAAGTAGTATGGAAAGATATACAATGAAAAGAAAAAATCCCCAACCTAACATTAAAAGAATCTTATGACCAGAGTCTCTCAATTCAATGCTTGGCACATCAAGAAGAGGAAAACTAGAAGAAACTTTGGCTGAGAATCAGAAGACATAGTTTCCAGACCTGATTCTACTGCTCCAAAATGGCTTTGGTAAGTCACTTATTCATGCAATAAGTATTTTCTCAACATCTACTACTATATTTATCTTCTATATGCCTCAGTTTCCTTATCTGAAAAATACACACAGTACTATCCATTTTGTCTATATGCATCATAGGCAGGAAAAATGATACAATAATGTATGTTTGCATGCACTAGAAGCTGGAAGCACAATACAAATGTGATAATACATTCAGTATTATGCCTCTGGAGAAATCAACATGGGAATCGCAAGCCTTTGTTGGAACATAGGAGACAAAGAAAAGATGGAATGCTCTGCTTAGTCTTTTATTACTATACCATCTATAGTTACACTGTCCAATATCGTACATACTACTACATGTGACTACTAATATTAGAATTAATTAAAATTAAGTTGAAAAATTTAGTTCCTTGGTCACACCACCCATATTTCAACTTCTCAGTAGCTACATATGGTGGTCAATAACTATACTGGGCTACAACTATACTGGACTATCAACTACTATATTGGCTATAGACACTGGATAATTTCCATCATCACAGACAGTTCTATTGGACAGCACTGAACTGTACTATTTTACAGTGTATATCCTTTTAATTGCCTAGTAGAAATGTTGTTTGCTAGAATTCATAACAGCATCTAGACTGCTACCATAATAAAATAAAAATAAAATCTTAAAAATCTCCAAGCTAAAAAGAAACCAGTCATCGGGTATATAAGAGCTCTAAGCAAACCATAATGGTATAGATCTCAGAACTTTGGGAAAACCCTGGTATTGTTTTTCATCGCACAGATTAAGAAACTGAGGCATAGGTAAAGCAAAGCCTCTGGCCCCAAGTTCAACAGAGAGAGTTAACATTAGAGTTCAAATCAGCATTCTGACATCTAATAGCATGGGCTTTGCAGTAGGATCTGAGTCTTATAGCAAATGTGTTACTAGCTATGTGACCTCAGACAAGTGACCACCTCTGAGTCTCACTCTTCTAGTCAGCAAACTAGAGAAAATGATTCCTACTGTGCTGCATTATTATGAAAATTAAAGAAATGGTGGTGTCTAGAAAGTGCTCAGAAGAGAACCTGAAATCCACTCAGACGCAGCAAATGCTACCTGCTATCATTAGTTAATACATTGCTCTTTCTACCACACTACAAACTCTGATCAGGGAGGCTTTGGCCACCAGATGCATCATCATCATCATGGAGCTAGTGAGTGTAGGAAGGAACAGGGAAATTATGCAGCTTAGCAAAATGTGCCAGGGGAGCAGAATGATAAATGCATTGTACAGCAGTAACTACGGAACTGCTCCCACAAGTCCCCATGCAGCAGCAGAAATTTCACCTTGAGGGGTGCAAAGGGAAATGTACCATTTGTGTGCCTGTGTGCTCCGACACTTAAATAGGTGTCTGAGGAATGGAACAATGCAGATTGGAAAAGATGCTTACATTTCTATGACCCTCATGTTGAGATACTGAAGGAGTCAGCATTCTGTTTTTGTTTCTCTCTCTCTAGAACTAATATATCACAACTCTGATAGCAACATACACATCTTTCCTATGATAGACCTCTTCAGGCTTGCTTCAGAATGGGTGGAACTGAAGTCCCCAAGTCTTTTCCAACTGTCTCTGTGTGATGTGACCTAGCCCCTCCACCATCCACGAGAGATAATGATATGACACAATACAATCAAATACTAACAGGTAATAGGAGATACAAACTCTAAGCAAGCAGAGATGTTCATCAGTTCAATGATGAATCCCAGCCACTTGCTTTCTGGTAGGCACCGTACCATGAACTGAAGATACAACCACAATTAAGATATGAGCACTGGCCTCAAGTAACTTTAATTGGCAACTGAAGTTGTCTGGAACAGATTCCAAATGGGCAAGCTCTAAACTGAGACATAAAGTAGTACAATTGTATCTGCAGGTAAGGAGGACTGAATTGAGAAGCTCCAAAACTCATTCTTGCTACCACCATAAGTAGAAACAAAACAGAGGCCAAGAATGAAACCACGAGGAATTAAAATAACTTTTAAGTGTTAAAAGGCACTCTTGATTTTCCCAGCTTTGAGGTGGTAGTGTTGGGGGTGGGGGGTTCTGCTCACCTCCCTAGTCTGCGCCAAGGAAGTAAGAATGAATTATCACAGACTGACTCTTCTGGCATCATATGAACTTCTAGGGACTAACAGCAGAATAAGTACCATTTCACAGTCATTTCTTTGCCCTTTGACCCAAGAAAATACCTCACCTGTATGGGGTTTATTCTACCAATCATAACCCACTTAGAAAACTTTGGGACTCTGTATCCTATCTATTACCATATTCCAAGTCCAAGTCCCTTATGTAATCAACCCACCCTGAGTATCTAACAAATACGGATGGATAAAGATGAACACAAGAATCATGGGAATGATTCATATCAAACTCCAGATCTATGATAACTGATGCTGATTTCCAAAGAGCTACAAGAAATTAAGACTTCCTGAAACTCGACAGAAGAAATCTACTAACAAAATGTGCATTATTTTATTCCTTCATAATATCATAAAATACCCTCAC
Organism: Graphiurus murinus; assembly: GCA_004027655.1. NCBI lineage: Eukaryota > Metazoa > Chordata > Mammalia > Rodentia > Gliridae > Graphiurus > Graphiurus murinus. Next base: position 4,890 of record PVLC010022658.1, read on the forward strand.
ATTCATGATATCATGTGACAACAACCTGGAGAGGTAAACCTAGTAAATATCATTATATCTATCTGACAGAAGAAAATTCTGACTCAGAGAAGTAAAGCAGCCTACCCAAGGATCAAATCACAGCATAAAGTCTCTAGCTTCTTCTAAGTCTTTTCCTCTCTTTTTTGTTCCCTCATGCAGACCCTATCCTCAAATGATGTGCATGCTTCATACTATCAGTAGGAAATCTTACTCAGCAGGCACCTCAAGGAACTCAAACCACAGAGATGCTGCTCAAGAATAAGTAACTTTTCTCACCCAATCCAGGGAGTGCTGGCTACAATTGCAAATATATTTTGTTCAGCAGCCATGAGTAGCCTTCCCCAGCCAGGTAGGTCTCCTGGGTCCATGGAAGGTCCCCATGAAAGCTCCAAGTGTCCTCCCTGCATCTGTGGATAGGCCCTATTCTACCTTTTGCTTTGCTTTCTCCTTAGACTTCCAGCCTCTCTGAAAAGCCAGAGGCTTCATGACTGACTGTTGTAGCAGCCATTCATTTGGCAAAGGTGTCTATGATTCCTTCCACATCTTCCACCTACAGTCGCTCTTCTCCAGCTTGAATGATCCCAGACATCCAGTAAAAAGAGCTCTCTTCCAAATAGCAATCTATAGATACAGGAGGTGGCTACCACCATTAACAGTGTTCACATGGAGAACCACTGCATCACAGGAGGGAATTCTGAAACCACACAAACACTAACCTCTCCCTTCCAGTCACTACTCAGAAGCCCGTTGCCCAACTGGCCTGTAGCCTAGAGGTACAGAAGGCTGCATACCAAGGGGGTGGACTGGTGTGGCTTCCTTAGAAGTGACAAGAGCAATTTTTTTGTTGTTGTTTTTGTTTTTAATCTACCTCAAGGAGCACCTACTAAGGCAGTGGCTCAGAACACTGCAGGCAAAGAGGTTGGAACCAGATGAGAATGTTGTTTGGGGAAGAGAGATAAAAACAGGGTTGGCTCCTAAGGCATCCAGCCAATAAAAAGTACCCCAAAAAGCCAGGCAAAGAGAGGCTTGATCCAGGCCAGTGTCAACAACAAAGAGATCATATTGATCAGAAGGCCCCCAAGCAGAAAGCCCCAAGCAACAGTGACCCTTGGAATCAAGCAGAAGCATTATACTGAGGAATCAGCTATTCAGAATAAGTTTTCAAACAGTGAACAAGGATCCAGAATAGGGTCCTATCTATGGGCAATGGGTGTGGCAAAATCTAGACCCTGCTTAGGGTAGGGATTTTATGCAAGTAGAACTTGCAGTTTTCTGGATGGGGCCTATGTGGGAGGGAAAAGGCATTTACTAAAGGCAAAAGGAAGGCCAAAGTTCCTTACAGCCCAGAGCCAGGCTATCAGCAGTCCAGCAAATTCCAGATCTGAATTCTCAAGAAGTATCAAGGACAAAAGATGTAGAGGGAGGGTGGGAAAGGGCTGCAGGGACAATTTTTCAATAGGCCCAAGGAAGGTGAGTAATGACATCAAGCAAAGAAAAATTCAGTAGAAAATGAGATAACATTTGTCTGACTGGATGGTAGGAATATGAAGATATATATAAAACATGATCCTTGTTATATATTAGGGAATTGGGTAGCAGCTGTCCAAGCAGCCAAGGGCAAAGGGAAGCAGACCAGCATGTGCAAAGACCCAGAAATATCAAACAACATGATGCCTTCATTGGTTTGGTGTAGAAGAACTGCAGAATACAGAGAGTACTAGGTGAGGCTGGGTATATTGAAAGGGCTGGGATCAAAAAAGGCTTCTTACAATAAAAGCTTTTGGATTTTATCCAGGATTAGATTAGGAAGCCATTAAAAAGTAGGAGTATACATTCATCCCTCTAACCATTATTTGATGAACACCTACTGTGTACTGGCAATAGTCAAGGTAATGGGGACAGAGTAGTGAACAAGGCCAACAACAAGCCAAGAGCTTGTATACTCATTTCAATCTTTGCATACTGGCTGGGAGATGGTTGGTTGTGTATTGCTCAAATCCTTTGTGAACAGAGGTTGCAACTTATGCTCCTCCATATCTTAATGGTTTCTTCCATATAGTAAATATCCAACAAGTGCTTACTGTGGGATTTTTTGAGTGGGGTGTTTGTTTTTGTTTGTTTTTGCAGTGCTAGGGATGGAACCCAGAGCCTTGTACATGCTAGGCAAGTGGTCTACCATGGAACTATACCCCAGCCCTGTTTTCTGAAGATCGTTTTAAAAATAGAGCATAGCATGAGCAAATTTATATCTTTAGTCATCTCTTTGACAATTGGGTAGGGATACCTGGGATGAGGCCAAACCAGAGACAAGGAATTACAGCAAAGACGTTATCACTATAATTTGGCAATATATCATAGGAGTCCAAGCTAGGGGAACAGTGATGGAGATGGAGGCAGTGTTAGTTCCCTGGTGAACCAACTCATGCATAGCCTGCTCAGACTTTACAGACCTAGCCTTGCTCACATCCTTCTTTAAAACCTCACTGCTTTCTGTTTTCACTTGAAACCTCTACAGGATTTACTTCTGCAGTGGGACAGCCCAATCTTCAAGGTCAAATGCAACAAAAGACAGCTGGTCAGCTCCAGGGTGACCCTGGGCAAGGCCTGGGGCAGTCATACTTCTGCAGAGTGTGGTTGGTGATACACGAGGTCACTGGGACTCTAAATCAGAGCTGATGACTCTCCTCTGCTGCTGAGAAACATCCTTGCTATGAAAGCTGATGACTACCTCAATAGAAATTCACTCTCTGGAGCTGCATGGAGATTAGCAGTGGATTGTGAAGCATCTGAGCTCTACTATTTTCACTGGGCCTGATTCTAAGAAAGGTTGGCCACAAGATCTCAAACAGCTCTGTGTTTCTCCTAAGTCCTCAAGTGATTAAGACAAAAGAGCTTATACCTATAACAAAACCTATATCTGATACATGGAGTAGCTTGAACCCAATAGTAATCCTTTTGTACAGCACTTTACAGCTTACAGAAGTCTTGATATCTCTTAGTTGCATCTTTTAAAAATCTTGTGAGCATAGCCAGGTATAGTAGTGCATACCTGTAATCCCAGTACTTGGGAAGCTAAGACAGGAGGATCACAGATTCGAGGCCAGCTTCAGCAACTGACTGAGACCCTCAGCATTTCAGCAAGACCCTGTTTCAAATTGAAAAATAAAATGAGACTGGGGGTGTTGCTTAGAGGTAGAACACCGCTGGGTTCAATCCCTAGTATATATCCCTAAATAATAAGTAAATATCCTATGGGCAAAGTAAAGCAGATATTATTAAACCCACTTTGTAGATGAGAAAACTAAGGCTTAGAAAGGCTTTGACTGACCCAAAGTCACGAGGATAATAGATATAAAGCAGGAATTCCAACCCAGGTCTTGCTCCACATTGAAGGCTTTGTGCATCAGACCTCCAACTCCAGCCAGCACAATGGTTCATCATAATCTTGAATTCACTTCATTGTCCCAATCCTTACCAAGGCTACCTTTTCTTGTCACTTTTCCTTATAAAACTATTCCAGAGCCTGGAGAGGGCCACCAGGTCCATGTCAAACCAAACGACTACCCTGTGATAGCCAAACCCAGAGCCTGAGGTCATGTTCTCATCAGAGCCACCCAGAGAGGAAGCTGCTGGTGTACAGAGCTAGCAATGAGAAGACTACGGAGTCTGAGAGCCAGATTCCAGTCCCTGTTCTGCCATATACTGTGTGATTTTAGTTAGTATAAACTTTCTCTCTGAACGTCAGTTTTTTCACTACTAGAGTGAGTGCCCACCACTCAGGCATCCATGCCAATAATGGTATTTGCCTTCTCCCATTTCTAGTCAGACACTAGACTGCACTAGATGGACCTACTACCAAGGCAAGTCTAGTGGTCTCCCTGAACTAAGCCCCTCACTCCAGCAATCTGGCTTTTCGATCTTCTCAATATGAGCTCACATACCCTACTAGGCACACTTCCCCTGATTATTTACTACGTACCAAACCTGGCCCTAATCATACAAAGATAAGTAAGATCGCACCTATCATCAAAAAACTCAAAGGTTTGCTAGAGATGGACATAACTCAGGTATTAAGTGATGCTGTATTATAATATTGGGCAGCAACTTCATCTTTATTTGTGAATTCTTGGCACCCTACACTGCACACAGCCCACAGGAGGACACAGTAAACATTTGTGAAATAAATAAATAAAACTAACATACATCATGTCAACAAAAGAAACACATAGTTCAATGACATTCTCTTTCTTCACCACAAAACTTCTACCTTAACATATCCCCTTTGTCTTTACTCCTAGGTTGAAAAGAAGAAAAAAGCATACCTAACCTGATGATCTCAGCCCTCCCTATTGTTTCCATGGGGACTTGGCTCCAACCAGTTCCCTCCTTGTGCAACTTTGCTCATAAAGTGTTCTCACACGCTAGTCCTTGCTTTCAGCCTTCTGACACACTGGCAGCTCTGCTGCCAAAGTACTGAGCTTGTCCCCACTCTCCTTTGTCACATCTCCTGCAAGGGCTGCTCTCACCTGCAGTCTGTATTTCCCCTCACCCAGCCAGTTTCTGTGCCTTGCTTTGGCTTCCACCTTTCCAATGAAACTGCTGCCAAAAGTGTTACCATAGCCAGGCATAGCAGTGTATACCTGTAATATCAGCTAGTTGGGAGGCTGAAGCAGAAGGATCACAGTTTGAAGCCAGTCTAGGCAACTTAGCAAGACCTTGTCTCAAAATAAATAAATAAATAAATAAATAAATAAATAAATAAATAAATAAATAAATAGAATTGGGGATGTAGCTCAGATGGGTTCAATCCATAGAAGGAGGAGGAGGTGGAGGAGGGGGTGGAGGCGGAAGAGGAGGATCGCCACAGCTTCCCCACCACCAAACCCAGTGGTCTTTTCACTGTCCCCCACCTCCCTGACCTCCCCATTGAAATCTTTAGCTCCTGGGACACTTCTATGATACACTCTCTTTCTCTTGTCAATACTCAGTCTCTGAGCCATCTCTCTGACTGCTGCTCTTCCTCTGCTTTCCTTTTAAATGCACCTTCTTGCCATATTCTCCTGTGACTTCTCATACTAATGTAACATCAAGACTTGCAATTGAGGAAGCCTTTCCAATCACCATTCCCTACCCCAACCCTGTAGAATCCAACAAACCACAGGGACTAAAAATGCAAGAAATAAAAGGTCTCCAAGGACATGGGACAGGATGAACAAAATTTCATCCTCAGGACTCTCCCTAGTCTTCATCATATTCTACTTGTCCTGCAAGAACTTCACTTAGCCCTGTTCCCAACTCACAAGTTCCTAAGATAGGAGCTATTCTACTCTTCTCTGCTTCCCCTATCCTGCAAATGTGGGGCTAACAGAGATAGGCATCCTAAGCATCTGCTGGATTAAAGAAGAAAACTAAAGGTGAAAGTACTTGATGAACTGCTAAAAGACGTGAGCCTCATCATTGGTAGCTTTTTAAGAAACTACAGGGCCATCCTGGGCACAGTACAGGGTCAGCTATAAGATCAGGTATCTGTACCATCTCTGCAGGGCATTTGATGAACAAATGCCTGAAAACATGGAAATGCTTCCTTCTGAACTGGCTTGGATTAAGCAGCACAAACTCAAGGCAGGGAGAGGGAGAAAAGGAGCTGAAGAGAGGCACATACCTCCAAAACCATTTCTCTCATTCATTTTTCATTTATTCAATCAGTGAACATCCACTAAGCACCTATGAGGTGCCAAGCATTGCTCTAAACACTGAGAGTACAGCTTTGAACAAGACAGGCAAGGCCTCTGCTCTCTTGGATCTTACATTTTAGTGAGAACAGCAAGATGATAAATAGAGAAAAATAAGAAAACAGCAAGCAATAGTAAATGCTTGTCGTACCACATCTTTTACCATTTTTCTCTAACATGACAGCCCTGTCTGGTGGCTCTTTCTCTCTTCTGAGCATTCCCATGGACAGATCCAGCCCACTGCTTCGGGGGTTTATGTTATTTCTTCCCTTGCTATGTCAGCAGCTATAGCACAGATGTGCGAGAGTTTCTCATCTCCAGTTGAACATTTTTGGGTGAACACTGCTACCCATTTTAAGCACCGCTATCCCAGCTGGAGAGGGCTGTCAAACACTCGCTTCGGCTATGAGCAAGGTTTGGGCTGTCGGGGCCCAATGGTCTGAGACCTTAGGCTCCTCTAGGAACATCACTGATGCTTCGGGTACTTACCAGAGAGCCACTTGGGAATACTTTTTCAGGTTGTGTTCAATTCTGTCAGAACCCTCCGGACTCAGCTGATTGCTGGTGGTAGATTTCTGTGTTATTTAGGGCACTGAAGTCCCACAGTCTTGACACAAACTTAAAATTAGAAATGCATTAAATATAGGAAAGAAGGAAGGTCATTCAGGAAAGGCAGCCTTCCGAGGGAGTTGCAGGACAAAGACGCCCTGGAAACTTCCAGGTTCATTAATGGGTTTTACACAGCATTCAAGTGGTATTTCTCCTTCAGAAATAACACTGTGGAAGCGTAGGGGACTGGCTCAAACCTCAGCTAACACAGCCGAGTGAGTGACTCTGCAAACTAAAAATAGCTTCTTTCCCACTTATCCTGACAGATTTCACTTAGACCCCGTGCACAGGTTGATTCTCTAACAGATCTAGTCCTGCAGCAAAATGAGAGCTGATGGCATCTGGGCTTGATAATGATTCAATCTCTGGTTCAACTCCTGTTTATTTCCACTTTCCCTGCCCCTGCTCCAATGGCTGTGTGCACGCACGCACGTGCACGTGTATACTGGGATTTAATTCTCCTTAACCAAACGTGGGCAGAATTTAAACCAGGAACATGACTCAGGACTGTGGCTGCAAACTGAGCCCAAAGCAGGCCTTCCAGAACACTGGCAACTGGGCAGTTTGTCTTGGATCTTCTCTTAATTACCAGCTACTTCTCTGGGCCTCGGTTTCCTCAATTATAAAATGGAAGTAATCATTCCTCTTCTGACCTATTTCACAGCATCATGCTAAGCTCAAAGGAGACAATGTAGGTAGTGATCTTCCTTCACTACCACACAAGGTGATGGACAAGCGAGACAAGCAGCCATATAGCAACAGAAGGCTCAACTGCTAGAAGGCACAGGCATGCTGAGTTACAAGCAGATTGGGCCGCGCAGTTTTAGTTCATGTTGTCCCTCAGCATGGACTGTCTTTCCACCTTTGCTAAACTCCTACTCATTTTTAAGAACCTAGTTCAAACAGCACTTTTTTTGTTAGTGTCTTCAGAATTAATCATTCCATCTTCAATGCTCCCTTGGCCTTTTGTACCTACCTCTAATAGCACTTTCACTCTCTACAGTACCTTATTTACTTATGTACCCAGAAGTTCTTTGAGGGCAAAGTCCATCTACCTCCCCATCCGCTGCCATAGTGCTGCCAGGACTGGCACATAGCAGATGTCAACCAATGTTCAGAGAGTTGAAGACAGAAAGGGCAAGACCTCAAAGTCAAGAAGGAGGCAAATGTCAAAGAGACCCAGGAGAAGAGAAAAGGTGGGACAGTGCACATGCAAGGAGCCAGTGGAGAGGGGGAGGGGGAAAGACTCCAAAAAGGCAGGGTCACCAAGGTCTGTCCCAGGTAGTAGAGCACAACTACGGGAACAAGTGTCAAAACCAAACTGCGAGTTCCATGAAGATCATGCAGGGACCTGGTCCTAAAACCACTAGGGATGGGACAGAGAGCAGGGACACCCTTCTGAATCCATGCACTAAGGAACAAGGCCATCGTACAAAGTCCCACAACCTAACCTGAAACAGGAATGCTTGAGGATAAGGAATGAGTACAGAAATAGAGCCAGGGCAGAGTCAGAACAAGACTGAAATGCTGAAGCCTGGAACTTTAGACTAGGGAACATTACCAGATCTGCCAAAGTTAATTTGATAGTTAGGGATTCATGACATTGGATATGAAACTAAGGAACTCAAGAGGCAGGAGTTGTTACAAATTTAAGTAGTGATCATTTCCATGAAATAAAAACTAAAGTTAGAAGGGACTCTTCATTCTATAAAAATATTAGGAATCCGCTGGTCTAAGTTAGATATGGGGGAAACCAAGAACTCAGGAGGAAAAAGGGCTTGCCTAAATTCACACAGAGAAGAACCAGTGCCAGAACCTAACTCCCAATCCAGCTCTCATACCCTCAAAGGCAGTTCTCCTGTGGGCACACCAGTAGTCAGCTCCAGCTGCTTCAGAATCTCAGGGAGCCCCCAGTGTACCCACAAAGTGAGCACAAGCACTTGTGCCCAACTGTGATATGCAGGCTTCCGCCTCTGGGTGGAAGTCAGAGCCAATGTTCCATAGGAAATGTGCTGATAGCAGCCCACCTGGGACGGGGAAAGCAAAAGGCTCCTTGGTATGTTTGCTATCAAGGAGTAAACGAACCTGTTCACATATACCCTGTGCTGATATGTGCATGGGGGGGATAAATTCCAATCACTGTCCTACCCCTGGAAATTTCCAAAAGGGGCTAGAGAGGCCTAGTCTCTAAGGTAAAGCTTATAAAGCTGATAGTGCATGAAACACACAATTTTCATCACTGAATGAACATAAAAGAAAGACCCACTCCTTCTAAAATCTCCAATAAAATCTGTCTCAGGCTAGAGATGAGACAAGGCTCAGAAGAAAAGAATTGAGATGCTCAGGGAATTAGAGACTCTGGCTCCCAGACTTCAAAATTTTTCATCAAGGGAAGAGCAGATAAGAAAAAAGGTGTGTGGGGGAAATAACCCTCAGTTTTGTTTCATCTATAGAGAAAGTATGTGAGTGTCTTCAAGTACTTCAAGTTCAAGTCCCAGGTCCACTGTTTACCTACTGTGTGATCCAGGGCCAGTTACCTATTGTGAGCTATACATTTATGAATAGTCTCCTTATTCATAAAGCAATGACTGTAACACATGCACACAGGTTTACTGTGAATGAAATAATTTCTATAGAGCATTTAGCACACTGGCCCATAATAAGCATGAAGTAATTTTGTACTTATTTGCTTTCTTTTCTCCAGGGGAAGGAAGGTTATACTACTTCAGTCCAGCTTGGCGTATACTTTCCCTTCCCACTGGGCTGTCACTCTGTACCTGTCTGAGTAGACATCCTATCTGAGGCCCCCGCAGACAGCTCACTGCTGCTTACTCCTTGGACATTAAGGTAATCAATGGAAATTAAAGGCAATTGGTCAACTATGTGCCACAGTCAAGTCCTTGAAGGTCAAAAGTTGACATCTTAGTTCAAGGCTGTTCCTGCCTCCCCAGGTGACCCTGTACCTCCCTGCACAAGCCCCTGAACAGGACAGGACCTAGTTTAGTATAGCTCTTTTCTTTCCAAGGTAAAACCACCCCTAGCAGCCCCGCCTGACTCTCTCTGGGCCTCGGGCAAATAGACGCCTAACAGGCCAGGCCTAGGTATCAATAGCTGGAGATAATTCCCAGACCCAATTTACCAATGAGTACCATCCTGGAGTCTGAACCTACAGGATGACCACAGCATACATACCAGCACCTCAGACATTGGAACAGAGAAGGAAAGGAGCACTAAAATGATCCTACCAAGGAGGTTGGGGCTCAAGATCATTCCTCATCTTGTCCCACTAAGAAGCTACATAAAAGTCACACTCATATTAGGTTTGTACTGGCCATGTCTGTCACAGTGCTGCACACTGTGGCCCCTGCAGGCCACTAAGGACTTCAAAGCAGAAGAGAATGGTACAAAGTTACTGAATGCCTATTGCATGCCAAGAACTATTCATGTTATTCTCACCAATACCTTATATATTACTACATAAGGTATATCTTGGGAATTATACTTATCTTGCCAATAGAACCAGAGACTCAGAAAAAAATCTAGAAAGTTCCTGTGCCTCTGCTACTATGCTACCCAATGATCTGGGAAAGATAATAGAAAGCTAGAGATTCTAAAGTGCTACATAACAGGCTCTCAGCACCTCAACTCAGCAAGCAAATAACAATTTAGATACCACATTTCTTCATTCACTTCTGGTAGGGTCAACTTCTTCCAAACAGCATCTAGAGAAATACAGCAAAAGTCCTAAAGATGCCCATGGCCTTTGCCCTGTAACTTCTTCCCAAAGATTCTATCTGAAAGAAACAGTCCAACAGGGATTCACTACAGGGTTCACAAGTTATTTAAAAATTCTAAAAAGGAAATTATCTAAATGTCCAATATCCAAAGAATGTCTTGGAACAATCCCACAACCTAACTGTATAATGTTATGTAGCCATGATAAATTGTCACATTAAAGACCAAGAGGAAACAAAGCAAAGCACTTGTTAAAATAAATGACATCTGAATACAAAACATCATAAGTGTTATCACTACAACCTTGTGGAAGTATCTACATGTATATAGATAAAAAAAGAATGTAGTTATGTTAGGGTGGTGCTATGGTTAGAAGAGCTCATGTATTAACATTCAGAGTTGATATAATTAAGTCATGAGAGCTGTGATTCCATCAGTGTGTAAATCCACTGGAATGGGTTTACTGGGTGGTGACCTAGGCTGGAGAAGGGGGGTCCCCTGGAGTGTGGTCTTAGGGACTGTGTTTGTGCCTTTGAATCATTTGCTGGTCTGTGCTCTCTGGCTGTGTTTGTGTCTTTGAATCATTTGCTGGTTTGTGAGAGCAGAGCCCTTGATCTCCCCCTCTCCTTGTTGCCTGCCACCATCCCCCGAGCTCCGCACACCTGGCCTCATATAGACTGAACTCCGAATCTCCAAAAACTAGGCAAATAAACCTTCTTTCCTCTAAGTTGTGTGGTCAGTTGTTTTGGATTGGATTCTAGCAATGAGAATGCTGACTGAGACTGGTGGTAAGATTATGAGCTTATTATTATCATTATTATTACTATTATTATTACCATATGTAAATTGTCTTTGTGATAGTATTTAGTACCTTTTCAATCAAAGAGAAAGGGAGAGAAAAAAGACAAACTCAATCTAGCACTAAGGAAGGCCCAGGAGGACCAGGGCTGGGATGTGAAGCAAAAATTGAGAACCGTCCTACATACCCGGAAGGAGGAGGCCAGGCAGGCCCCTGGGGAAGGGAAGCCCTCCAGGTATGGAGAGGGTTGTAATTAGTCTGATGCTAATTACAGAAGTCTCACTAGCTTATTAATTTTTTGACAGACTCTGAATGAAGACTGAATTCCTTCATTAAGCCAACTTGGTTTCAGAGGCACATTTCCTGCATGGCCATTCTTCTCAAAAAACTAGCCTTTTCTTTAAGACAGCAATAAAGTAAAATTTAGTAACAGAAACATACACCCTGGAGAAATTAAGACTCCTGCCTTAAATGTAGAAATTTAAGCCATTTCAGAGAACCAAAGGGGCTTGAATAAGCAACTGAACTACAATGTGTTCTACACTGGGAAATATAAACAGAAGTGCAAAATACTTAGCTCAGTATTAAAGGCCCCCTTGATCAGGCTCCAACCCATCTTTCTGATATTGCCTCACAACCGCCTCTTGCTCTAGCCAAAACCACCAGTGATCCCCAAAACATTTTCTTCACATTTCTACTCCTGTGATTATGTTCAGGCTGGTACACCCCACTAAAAGTCCTCTCCTCTCTTACAAGTGATTGTTCAAGTCTGATCCATCTGCCCCCGGCCCAGCTCAAAGCCTTGTCATTCTCAAAGCCCAAGTCAGTCCCTGGGCCCAGAATTTCTTTCTCACTCCTCCCAGTGAACTCAGAACTCTGTACTTTGAGATATTTTAAAGGAGGAACACACAGTTTGCCTTATAGTACAGTCACCTGGGAATGGGGGAAACCATGAGCTCCTTGAGGGCAAAGACCCAGTTGATTCCGACATGGAACCAATTGTAAGGCCTAGCATAAGCCCTCAGTAAACACTTCACTGAAAGACAAGAAAAAGAAATGCATCGTGCCTGTAAGAAGTCACTTCTTACCTCAGTTGCCCCCATTAGGCAATGTAGAGATGAAGGTGTACTTTCCAATGGTCTAGAGCAGGGGAGAGATGAATCCTGCTTTTCTAGTTTCCAGCCTTCATGGGACTTCAGCTTCCTCCCTAGTTGGCCATAGTCTGCTCGGCCCCAGGTAAACACCTTGCCAGTCTCTAAAAGCAAACATTATTTGAATTAAGGATATACTCCACAGCTGTGTTCTCATGGGTAGGTGATGAATCACTAGGGAACATGTGAACATTTATGTTAGTACTAACTACTGGGTACCAAGATCCTTCCTATCTTCCTGTAAAGAAGATATGAGCATCCACATTGTGTGTGTGTGTGTATGAATGAGGTGCTAGAGATTGAACCCAGGGGCATTCTACCTACACCACTAGCCCCGTTTTATTTTTTTTATTTTGAAACAGGGTTTCACTAAGTTATGGAGGGCCTCACTAAGTAGCTGAGGCTGGCTGCGAACCTGCAATCCTCCTGTCTCAGCCTCCCAAGTGCTGGGATTACAAGTGTGCGCAACCATGCCTGGCTGACTATTCACATTTTTACAGATGTGGAAACTCAGGTTCAGAAGGATTACATGACTTGTCTAAGATCAAACAGGTGGCAAGTATGGAGCAGGAATCAGAGGCTGATTCTAAAGCCCATGTTTTTGCTATGGGTAGAGATATAAAGATATATAGACATGAATATCACTACAGATGAGCTTCAACCACATTTATAGCCACCCATCCTCTCCCCTACCCACACATCCTCCTGTGCTTTGCCCAGATGCTGTTCTCAGGATCTCCTCCCTCCTACCCAACCCAAGGTCCCTTTACCTATACTGAGGCCCCTCATGCCACAATATAAGGCCTTACTCTTAACTCAACCAGTGGTCAGTTTCTTTGTTTTCCTTTCCACCTAAGAGAACCTTTCAGAGTCTGTGCTCTCATACAAAGATCCAAAGGAGTAATTCTAACAGTCCCAAGGCAAATGTCTCTATGTTCTTGAAAAAAAGGAATGAGAAAAGGGCAGCAGGGGGAAGGGGAGAGAAAATTATTTGAATCCAGAAAAGCATTCAGTTCCCCAGAACCACAAAGGAAGCTGGCCAGTGCTAAAGATGATAAAAGAAAATGAAGTCTGAAAAAGGACAAATGGCCTTTCTTCTCCCAGATAAGAGAAAATTCACCCAACTCATTTAGTTGTACCAAATGTTGCACTTGTTATTTCAACAGAAATGCAAAATCCGATGAGGCATAGATTATTAACAGATTCTCTGCAATAAATATGCATAACCATGTGCGCTGTATAAATTCTTTATACATGTTTATTTTAGCAAAGAAAAACTTTGCTTAAGAGACAAAACACCAAGAAGTGCATATTAAATTCTAGACAAATCTACTACATACTCTGTGTTTGGTATCAAAGCTTCATCTGGTTCCACATTCAACATATGGTTTATAGTGTCAGCTAAAACATAACCATAGACTCATGAGGGAAATGTCCGAATATCACAGGGAAACAGGGCTCTGTGAGGATACAATTCTCAGATTCAATCTGCTTAAAGACACTAAAGTAGATACTAAGCAATTCACAAGAATATGATTCCTGGGCCCTCAAAGATGGAAAGAAGCCCTTTGCAGCCCAGAGGGTACGTGGTATACTATGAGAACTGGAAGTGGGTCAATTCAGATATGCTATCTCACGCACTGGCATGTGATGTCCCTTTTGCTAAGCATATCCTTTCCTTGTCTGGTAAACTATGGATCAATTTTTTAAGTCCAGCTCATGTAATTCTGGTTCTGTGAAACTTTCTTGACTCTCCAAATCTCCCCAGAAAGAGTGAAACTCACCCTTCTATAGGCTACCTGTACTATTGTACTTATTAACTATGTTGCCATTTAACAGGTGAGATAATTAAGGCATAGAGAAGTGACCTGCTCAAAGCCACACAGCCAAGCTACATCTCTTCCAAGTAGCCCATGGTACCACTCTGCACTGGTTATTCACATTGGTCCATGTCACTCTATAATCCCCTCAACACTCTTCCTTCATTTATGCAGAATAAGACTGGGGGAAAAAAAATCTATGTACCTAGGACCCATGAAGCATCTGAAACCAGCAAGCTGTCCCTAAGGTGGTTAGGATTTATAATCACACTGCCTTATCAGGAGATTCCCAAGAAGCCAGAGGATGAGACTATTGCTTCTTAAATGGCTCTAATACTCCTTAGATGGAAAAAAGTAGGAAGCTGCTAGCTGCAAGAGTCCTTTCTTTCATCTCAAGTAAAACATCTTAGAACTTTCTCTGCTATTGATTATTGATGTCCAAGACGGGCAAGAATGCCACAATATGGAACCACCATTATTACATCTCCAATAGCATTCAACCATTTCACTTATGTAGCACTTTTCACCTTCAAAGCACTTTACAAAAATTAACTAATTAATCTTCATACTCTCTGGGGAGGCCACAGACATTCTAGTAGAGACAAGCCCAGAAACCAGGCCAACTCAACATTCAGCCTCCAGTCTCATGCATAGGTTTGGTGCACTCTCTGAGCTCATCTGTAAGTTTCTCCTCAAGATACACTCTGCATCAGAAGGTTCACAGAGGACAGAGGACAGAGGACACTTGTACTCCTTTCCTTTCAAACAGATATTTGTGGATAACCTCCCAAGTACTCAGCTCATTCATAGACACTATCTCAATTCTCATAATAACTCTAACACAGAGATTATTAAGCTTATTTTACAGATGAACTTAAGTGACTTGGTCAAGTTCAAAAAACTGGCAGGTGGTGAAATAAATATCTAAACCTGAGCTGGGTGTGGTGGCACATACTTGTAATCCCAGTACTTGGGAGGAGGATCACAGGTTCGTGACCAAACTCAGCTACTTAGTGAGGTCCTCTGTAACTTAGTAAAACCCTGTTTCAAAATAAAGAATAAAAAATAGGGCTAGGGGTGTAGCTCAAAGGTAGAATGCCTCTAGATTCAATTCCCAGTACCAGAAAAAAAAAAATCTAAATTTGTGTCATCAGACTTCAAGTCCAATGATATCTACAATGATTGCACTACTAATCAAACTGGTGAAACTTGGCTGATGAAAGAGCCATTTTAAAATGTTTGAGTAGGGAGGAAACTATATTAAATGGATATGCCGTGTGCCACCCAGTTTTCCTCACTAGAATGACGGTCCCAGGAGGCTGGGCAGAACACAGGACTATAACTGCTAAAATAAAAACCTTACACACATGGATTATGACTTAAGACACTAGAGCAAAAGAATATAATGAACTACATACAAAATTTCATTAATGCACTATAGATAAATGTCTGCTTCAAGTTGAAGCATGCTGTCAAATCCAAGGAGGTTCAGATCACAGATTTAACAAATTAATTTTTTCCTTAAAGAATTACATATTACTGTGATAAAAAATAGATTAATGTCATCTAAAAAGTATAGGTATGTCTTAGATGATATATGAAAGAAATGACAAAACAGCTCAAAATAAAGTCAGCAAATAAAATATAATGTAAAGGCACATCCATGTAAGAATTAACATAAAATAACCACAGAATCAAAAAGTAACATTGCAAATAGTCTCAACACAACACAGAAAATAACAGGGGCCAAAGGAGTAGTATTGACAAAGAACATTTAGGGATCTTGCAGGAAACATTTCAAGCTAGAATGTCCTGGCAGATTTGATGGGAAAAGTGGCATTTAAGGTAAACTTCTGGATAAGAAAAAAAAGTGGAGGGGGAGGGCGGTAGGATGAGGAAGGATACTGTAGGAGCAAGGAGAGGGAATGAACAATAACATGGAAATTGAAAGGCACAGAGGAGATGGGGCAGGAGAGTAAATGAGGGTCACAGGGGGAAGACTGGGAGTGGAGTCCCTGGCCTCAGGCTGGGGCCAGCCACAAGGAAATGCCATGCTTGGGATCCAGATCTCACCTTCCACACCAGGAATCCACAAACTTGGTTGCTTGCCCTCCTCTTCCAGTATTGTATTTTCAGCAATTTATTTATTAAAGTATACATCTATAAACCAGGCATGATGGTACATACTTATAATCCCAGAACTTGGGAGGCTCAAATAGGAGGATCACAAATTCAAAGCCAGCCTCAGCAACTTA
This sequence comes from Graphiurus murinus, assembly GCA_004027655.1. Classification (NCBI taxonomy): domain Eukaryota; kingdom Metazoa; phylum Chordata; class Mammalia; order Rodentia; family Gliridae; genus Graphiurus; species Graphiurus murinus. Next base: position 21,012 of record PVLC010022658.1, read on the forward strand.
GTAAGACTCCCAGCAACTTAGCCAGACCCTGTCTCCAAATTAAATAATAATAATAATAATAATAATAATAATAATAAACAACTAGGGCTGGGGGTGTAGTTTGGAGGTAGAATGCCTCTGGGTTCAATCCCCAGTACCAAACAAACAGAAAAAATGAGACCAGCAATAAGGTATACACTTGTATTTTATACATTTATTAATTATTAGTATGTGCCATCAATCAAAAGCATACAAGATAAAACATCCTCAAAAAAAGGAAAATATAGCCGGGTGTTGTGGCATATGCGTATAGTCTCAGCATGTGGGAGGCTGAGATAGGAGGATCACCCGTTCAAGGCCAGCCTCAACAACTTAGTGAGGCCTCAACAACTTAGCAAGACCCTGTTTTAAAAATAAGAAATAAAATAGGGCTGGGGTGTAGCTTGGAGATAGAATGTCCCTGGGTCAATACCCCCCTCCCCAAAAAATACAAGAAGTTATAAGATTCTATTACCACATTCTGGCAATTTACCTTACATGCTCACATCAGGGACTACTAACCAGATCATGGGGAGACTGTAGGATTTGAGCAGGGGTGAGGGCTGATGAAAGGAATATTTGGGGATGGTACCTCTGGTAAAGGACTGAAGGAGGCTAAAAATAATACTCACAGCTAATGCTTCTGGAGTACCTACTATCTGCCAGGCACTTCTACACAGGCCCTGGTTATTCCTCCAAACAACCCTGCAAGAGAGGTCCTCTCACCATCTTCATTTTACTGACAGGGAACAAAGCACTTGCCCCAAGTCACAGAGACAGTTAAGGGAAAGGCTACAAAAAGAAGAAAATCACCACAGTAACATAAGCTTAGGATGCATGAGCTCTTAAACTATGGTTGGAGTCATAGGAAAAGAAGAATGTTCAGGGCTTGACACCCCTAAAATCTCTAGATGTGAGACAATGGGAACAGGAGGAGATAAACACCACTCTGAGATTTCAGGTTTTTAAGAATAGTAGGAAGGTGGTGGTACCATTTAAAGAAGTAGACAAGTCATCATCAGAGAATGGATAATGAAAATGTGATACATACATACAATGGAATTTTACTCAGCCATATAAAAGAACAAAGTTGTGTCATCTGCAAGAAAATTGATGGAGTTGAAGAATATTATGCTAAGTTAGACCAACCAGTCTCAGAAAGTCAAGGTTGAATGTTTTCTCTCATATATGGAAGCTAGAGAGAAAATAGGAAATAAAAGAGACTTCAGACAATTGAGGAGAGTAACCAGTAGAATAGTAGAAGGTGATAGGGAAAAAGAAGGAGAGACAGGAGAGGGAAGAACTGATGAAACAATTCAAATTATGTGATGCTCAGGTACAAAGGGTATCACTACCAATCTCACTATGATGTATAGGGGAGAGGCAGGTACAGAGGTGAGACCTGAGACGAAACATACCAAGACCTATGTACTTGTTTGTTTGTATGACTTTAAATCTCACTACAATGTACAATTAAAGTCTTGTAAAAAAAAAAAAAAAATAGGAAGAAATGGACAAAGGAATAGATGATAGATCAAGGGTCTTGCTAAGGAGACTCATGAAATATCATTTCATTACAAATTATTTAGCTCTCCTGTGGCCTTTTGCAAACATATCATCAGATAGTCAAATATCAGTAAGAAGGAAAGAGGCGACCAGGTGCAAAGCCTAGGGAGGGAGAGTGCTCTGAGGAAAGGGGGGCGGGTGGAGGGTATTCCCAGAGCCAACTCCCTTTACTATCCATCCAGGGCTGCGTGGGCAGGTGCTCCTCAGGAAAGATACCTCTTCCAGGGAAGGGGGACCCTGAAGGTGACAGAAGGTCAGATTAGAGGAACATTCCTATTTTTTTTAACAGAATCTAGCCAAAAAAAGAAAAGCATGTCACGGTGATGATAATGAAATAGAGTTAGCAAATGGAGATGGACATTATAAAAAGGAAAACCATGGATCACACTACTCTTCAGTCCCTCCCCTCTTGAATTCCATTATGCTACAAGGCCTCCTAAAATGCACACATATGAAAAGGAGACCATTCTCTACCTATGAGCTTGTTATGCGGTTGTGTGTGTGTGTGTGTGTGTGTGTGTGTGTGTGTGGTTTTTTTGTTTGCTTGTTTGTGTGTGTGGTACTTGGAATTGAACCCAGGAGTGTTCTACCCCCAAGCTACACCACCAGTCCTTTTTTATGAAACAGGGCCTCACTAAGTTGCTGAGGCTGTCCTCAAACCTGCAATCCTCCTATCTCAGCTCCCCAAGTATTAAGAGTATAGTGTGCACCACCATTCCCTGTGAGTTTGTTACATTCAGCATTAATATGTTTATAAGCACTACTCTCAGAGTATTTGTTCTAAGCCCTTAGAAGGTAAGGACTTCAGTAACTCTTCTTTTGTTCTGCCATGTGCAGAACACTTTATAAAAAGGTACTTGATAATAACAACCAAGGACTACTAACATAGAACTAACTGTCCAAGAGTCATCCTGAGCCATCCTCCTGTGCTGGGAGCAGGAAGGAGGGATGGAGAGGGCTCAGAGTACAGGCAACAGGTGCCAGTAGTCATGACAGCCGCTTTCCATAAAGCATGAGGAATGCTGCTTTTCCACAGGCTTCTACCCTGGATGTGTCCGTTCCCCATGACCCTGTCTACCTAGTCACTTTCTATTCACTCTGCAGTTCTGCTGACTCCTCAACCCATGCCAGATTCCCCTGTGCAACAATTCTAAAAACCATGTTCCTTATTTTAGGAGCACTTATCTCAGTTCATAAACATACATTCATTAGAAGAACTGTTTGATTAATGTCTGTCTCCTCCCCCAGAAAATCAGATCTCTGAGAGGAGAGACCACTCAGCCCCATAGCCTAAAATAACACCCAGCACAAAGTAGATACTCAACAAATATTTGTTGGCTGAATGAAATGAATCTAACCATCTCTCTTCCTAGCAACCTACCAACTTCTCATTTATCCCTACTGAACTGTACCATTCACTGGCTCTGGAATCTTGAGCAAAGTATTCAATATCTCTAAGTCTCATCTAGAGAATAATAGTAGCATCTATCTAGTGAGGATGTTGCAAAGATACTTTTGCATAGATGACCTGACATACAGTAGTGTTAGCCACTATTACTATTATTCTCCCAAACTGAACAGCACATGCTTATCAAGGACTTCCAAAAATCTATTTACAGTTACACCAATTTGTCAGATCTTATCAGACAACTCCCATCTACCAATGTCTTAGGGTCAATGCCTCTGATGACAATCAAGGAAGAGGAAAAACCCTGAAGGTTTCATCATAGAATTTTTTATTGTTTTAAGATTCAAGCACAGTGGCTGGCACATCAGAAGCTCTGTTGTACATGAAAATTTAATTAAAGCTAGGAAAAAAGAAGAGAATATAAGGGAGCAATGCAGAAAATAGGTGAAGTAAGGTGAGCTGGAGAGGAATGGAAAGGAGAGGAGAAAAAAGAAAAGAGAGGAAGCTTTAGCCCAAGACTTGTGAGACTTGAATCCTAATCCTGGTTTCTCTTCTAAGCCTCTATGGCCTTGAAAGGTTCCTTCTCCTTTAGGGGCCTAGTTTTCCCATCCATAAAATGAGAAGACTAGAATAGATGACCTCTCAGACATCCTCCAGACCTAAACTTTAATAATGATGTCTAAAAATCTTCAGTGTCAAAATGAACGGTGTACAATTTAATTTTATTGGCACCTTTGGAATCTTCAGTCTGATCAGTGTTCTAAAATAAAATATTCTCTAATTTCAAAGACCATTGATATAGTTAATAAATTTAATAAAAATTGACTTAATTATATATCCTACTTTTAGTAAATTTTCCCATTTCTAAAGTCATATCATGAACAGCGTCATATAAGGTTGGAATTTTTAAGAAGTTAATATAGAAATAAAATTTTTATACATGGGCTTCTCAACTAAAACGGGGAGAAGCAGCCTGTAAAGAGAGTAAACAAAAAGGTAAGGGTCTGGGGAGAATTTACATCAAGAACTGACTCTGATGAGAACTTGGGTTTTGGCACTGTCATTACGTTAAAGATTGGTGTGAATCCCATTTTACAGATAAAGCGACAAGTCACCAAGGTGAAATGACTTGCCCCATATCACACAGCTAGGAAGTGGGAAAGCTTCAATCACAATAGTTAATATGTTGAGGACACTTCTTTCATGTTAGCCTCTTTATATGGATTATCCCATTTAATCCAAAGAAACACCCTATGAGTGGGCATTATAATCCTCAAATTAGAGATGAGAAAATTAATGCATAGAGAGAGGTTAAGTCTTGGGCACAGAGCCAGCAACTGTCCGCAGCAGAGTTCAGATGGGACCCAGCAGCCTGGCGCTGGAGTCGGTGCCCTCAGTCATCACCCTGCAGGGGACGCACAGGCCCATCTGACCTCAGCTCCACTTTTCACTTAGTCACACTGCCTCTTCAAACGTGAACATTTCCAAGGTCTCCCAGAGGTTGTTCAGAGTCACAGGGACACATCTGGGCTCGAGACACAGAGATCCTGATGGGTGAATGATGGTGAACTTCATCCTCAGCCTAGATGGCAAAGATCAGAGTCCCCACAACACAAGAATTCTACATGGCTGCTCCATTTTCACCAGTGACTTCACTAGCTACCAATCAGGGACATCAGTGATAGAAGTTAAGATGGACTGCAGCCCGAGGAGCCCCAAACTAGCTACAACATGTGGGTTTAGGGCTTCCCTGACAAGAGCAGGAGGAATCAGGCTAGTGTCTTCTAGGCAAACTGAGCAAGGGCGTCTCAGGAATCCTTAGACTTTGTTTAGTAGTCTCTTCCTACCCTCAGAGCACCTATGATCTGTCAATGCTAAGTGACTACCCCTTTGTCTACAGCACACTCCACTTCCTCCCTCTTGGGCCTCGGGGTCATGTTGTGCTCCCAGCTGGCAGTGCTGGTTAGTGTGCTTACCCACCCAACACCACCAAAAGAAAACCTTCTTACCCTTCAGGCTCAGCTCAAATGCCCCTGCCTCCCTAAAGCACTCCTTCATTCCCTAGTCGGAATAAGCCATCTATCTCTTCCTTTAAAAGCCACTGACATGGTGCTTATCCTCTGTGTCAACAACTACTCCATGTCTCTATATTTGAGATGTGACTACATGCCTTACATTGCCTAATAGTTGGAAAATAGTGATCCTTTCTTATTCTCACTGTATTCCCCACAGCATCTAGCATAATGCCTGACCCAAAGCAGGGACTCAGTGTTTGTGAAAAGAAAAAAACAAAAGTAACAGGCATTGCTTTTACCATGGACTTTTATAGGACATCAGAGACTACCCAATCCAACTCCCCTAGAGAGGAAACAAGGAAACAAAACTGAGGAAAATAAATAACTTTCCAAGTCACGCAGTCAACTTAGAAAAGAAGCCAGGCACTCACAATAGTCACAATATTCAGAGCACTTACTCTGTGCCAA